>JAYXIM010006548.1:0-196928 GCA_037575425.1 Anastrepha fraterculus | reverse complement strand
GCTCTTATAAAATACTCGTGTTGTGCCTATTCAGTTAGTACTAACCTTAAAAAGACAAGACACAAGTTTCATGATATTCTATTAATCAGTTCGTGAGTTATTGTGCTAAGAGTGACTCTGCCTTTTTTTATTTTCAATGCAATTAAGCAATGGCTTGAAAAGTATTAGGGGGACTCCGCTCCATCAGAAACAACAATAGAACGGCGGTTTGCTGATTTCAAGCGTGGTCGTAGAGACACCGATGATGTACGACGCAGTGGACGTCCAAACAGTGACGTAACTAGGGTATGAAAAGCAGGTACGCGCCCGGGGGTCGCAAAGTGGCACCTCAACTATGTATATTCAATCGGGATTTTGAACTTCGGTTTTAAATAAAGATACAAGAAGTCAGGATAGTCGACTCTGTAATCTGTATACTCGCCAGCGAGAAAAACTGAAACGTATATTGTCCGCGCCCCTTTACGCTGTTGAAAGTCGAAAAACTAATTTTTGAAATTCATTATCGAAATTGCATTGCTATTCATATCAGATCGATCATTGAAATTTTAATAAATATGACTGAATTATTTTTTACATTATATGCAGCCCTAGCAAGCGTTCGTTGATATTTTTGCCGACGAATTTGTTAGTATAATTTTATAATTATGTAAACAAATCTATTATATATAAATTAGTTGTCATTTTCCCTTTCAGCCTAATCTCCGCTACCACTACCACTTAACCGATTTCGATGAAATTTTTTTTAAATGAGTAATTTCGACCGATTTTTTGTAACTATCGAAAGTCTCTATGCATTTTTTTCTCGTTCAACACAACGTTGAAATCCAAATCTGAAACCAGATGGAGTGCAAATGTAGAAGCAATAAAGCCATTTGGATCAACATCTGGAAGTTCTTTAAGAAATGACCGAAGACAAGAATCAAATAAGTGAAACAAGAAGTGAACAAACCGAATGTTTTATTATGGTTTATTGATTTTGCTGGGATTTTGGAATAACGTAGGTACTAATCCGCATTGACCGCGTTCAAAAGAGGCTGCAAGATCCACGATGAATTTTCACGATGCTGCTGAAGACTTCAAGGCTCTTCAAAATTACTTCGAAAATGAAAGAGAGGCCGTCTTTGATAGTTCACTCGAGGAAGGGATAATTTTATGTGAAAAATGGGACGTTGCAGCTGAAAAACGCCGAAGAAGAATAAAAAATATGGATGGTGAGATTTCGATTGATGCAGGTGTGAGTGCCATCGAAGAAATGAAAACGGTCTTGAATGAAACAGTTGATCGACTATTTGAAGAAATTAATGGAAGATTCCTACGGTTGACTAAAATCGATGAAAAATTTGGACTCCTTCTCGATGTCAATGGTCTTATTTATCAGGAAAAAGAATATGATCTCAAAAAAAAGTTCATCGAGTTAGGTCAATTCTACGTGAGTGATATTGATGGAAATGAGCTTTACGAATAAATTCTTGACTGCAGCATGTTGCTCATGAGCCAAAAAACACCATTTCAAGTCCAAAAACACTCCTCGAATTCATTGTGCAGTTCGGAGATGAAAGCGTGCTCCCGAATGTAAGGGTCGCAATTCAAATTCTACTGACAATAGCAGTTTCCATTGTTAGCTGCGAGAGATCCTTCAGCAAGTTAAAACTTATACTGCCTTATTTAAGAGCTACAAAGGGTGAATAAAGGTTGTGCGATTTGGCGTTATTAAGTGTAGAAAGGGATGAAACTGAAAAAACTGATTTCAATTATATTATCAACGAATTGGAATAAAAAAAAGCAAGACAACTGTAATTTTTACAAAGCTTCGAGAGCAGTAACAGCAGTTTTTTCGCTACGTCCTCCACGTACTCCTCTACGTCCAAATGAGACGGTAACACTACAAAAAATTTTTTTCTGTTAAATATTATCGATATTATCGATAATTTCTATGTGATATTATGTCTCTGCTGCCGGTAGCCGAATGGGTTGGTGCGCGACTACCATTCGGAATTCATAGAGAGAACGTCGGTTCGAATCTCGGTGAAAACACCAAAATTAAGAAAAACATTTTTCTAATAGCGGTCGCCCCTCGGCAGGCAATGGCAAACCTCTGAGTGTATTTCTGCCATGAAAAAGCTCCTCATAAACAATATCTGCCATTCGGAGTCGGCTTGAAACTGTAGGTCCCTCCATTTGTGGAACAACATCAAGACGCACATCACAAATACGAGGAGGAGCATGGCCAGACACCCAAAATGGGTGTATGCGCCGATTATATACATATATATATATATATATTATGTCTCTGCTGCTGTCATTTCGAGGCTTCATAAAACACCAAGTCTGCTTAATATTCGCCACAAAACAACTGTAATACAAAAAACATAATTGATGAGAAAAGAGCAACCCAACAACACCTGCCTATTATTAACCACAATTACTCTCCCACCAGTCCCTCAAACTCAATGGAAATGTGAGACACGCAATTTTCGTCTCGTTTATTTTGACGAGGAATGCCCCACATCCTATAAAGCATACATAAACGAAATACAAGACGTGAAATTCGAATTAGTTTGAATTTTTGAATTATATATTTTCATTTATTGTTCTTCGTACTATAAAATTTATATGCAATTAAAATGCTTTCACAACAAAAATAATAAATGAAATATTTGCAATAAAAGCAATTTTTGCATAACGCCACTGAAATATTCTCAGCGATGAAGTCGAAAAATTACAAACTCTGGATTATATTGGCGGTTATACAATAAATTCTTAAGTGCATATGTATGTACTATTTTTTGTTTTTGTACTTACAAACGCTTGTATAGGCTGGTTTATATGTAGCATAAAATCCAAGCCAAAAAGTGCTGAAATCCAACAAAAAGCGAAAAACAAAAATTTTCCGATGTATCAGGAACACAAAGCAAATGTAATATTAAAATGCAAAAATGTGTAAAAGAAGCAAAAGAAATATGAGTTACTAATACATACACATAGCGAGAACGGCAATAAAAAGAAGTGAGCGCGAATTTTCCCGCGAACATTTTTTTAAATGGGTCATTTGCCAGACCGCCGCTGCCTTTACTTTTATCATTTATTGCAAAAGGTTTTGCTTGAGTTACAGCAGAAAGCAGCAGCCAATTTATCTTCATATTGGGCTGTAGTTGAGATGTTGTGTGGTTTGTTGAGTTTTGTTTTTATTTCATTTCATCTCTTCGCTATCATTAGCAACACTCAAGCAACACAAGAGCATATACTGCATTAATCCTTTGGGCTGCGCTGCACAAAGCCACAGACATACATATGCATGCACATATACAAACTCACATGGTAGTGAAACGTATGCCAAATTGCTTATAAGCCATGTGGAGGCTTGCACGTCCAAATATATAAAAAATATTAATATATATTTCATGAAAAATCCAGCAGTTAGTTTACCACCACGCAGTCGCTGGTGCATTTGGCGCTGATCGAGCGGCGTTCTATATCATTAACCAACTGACAAAGGCAGCATTTGTGTTTGTGAATTATACGAATGTACATAATATATACTTATATATGGTTGTACTATGTCTGCATGCAGTATTTCCTGCTTCGCTACCAGCGACATCATTTCTTTAGCCTGTCTACAGATAAACCCTTTGTGAAAAAGCACAATGCCAGAGAGCTCGTCAATGGTAGCAAATCAAGCTAATATACATAAATTGTATGTGCAGGAAAAATATAGGAAATCTACAATAATTTTAAAATGAAAATTCGAAAATTAATTATTTTTAATTAGTTATGATGATGCTAATGTTATTTGTTTTGCCCCAAAAATATACATTTCTACATATTATTAACTTTCCTTTAACTATTGCAACAGATGGCGCAAAATTAATCATCCGATTTGGTCAAGAATAATTTTTTAACTAAAGGGAAAAATGGTTTTCAGTGATGGAAATCTTTATTTTGACCTCTGCGCGCTCTATTGCTTGTTTGTTTGCATACTGCAGCTGTCACGAGTGTCAATTATGAATGGCGTACGACGACATAAAAACTTGTCTGTACTAAAAGCACTCGCAGAAAACAATTTATTCATATCCGGCGATTATTTATTTAATTTAAAATTTAAATGAAAGAATTTAAATTAATAACTGAAAAAAAAATTAATTTAAAATAAAGCAAAAAAATACACAATTTATTTAAATTTAAATTAATAAATTAATTTAAGGTAAAGCCCCCAAAGAACAGCCTGCCTCCTGATAACAGGATGCTTAAGTACAACACCTACTAAGGCTCTAAATACGTTGCTTCACTTGCTCCCTATCGATCTGGTTGGCAAAGCGATTGCAGCGAAAGCAGCGACACGCATGAATGCCATATCGAAATGGAAAAAGTATATTGGCCATTCGGCCATACTGAACAGGAACACTGTTATCTCTTCCGACATAGACTATCATGTAAGTCTTCCATCACCACCCTTGCTATTCTCCTGTTCACTCCCAACCAGGGAAGAATGGAAGACAAATCTTACCGGAGGTGGCGAGTGGAAACTGTTTGCGTTACGACCAGACAAATATGGCCATCCTACAATCTGAAACAGACAAAAACCCTTATAAGTCTTTCGAAACACGAACTAAGGCATATAGTGTCTCTTATCACCGGCCACTGCCTTTCGGGCACTCAAGCACGTCGGCTCGGGGTTCCTCAAAACGACCTGTGCAGATACTGCGAGGACGAAGATGAGGAAGTATCGAGCAGGCATTTGCTGTGCAGTTGTCCCGGCCTAGCCAGAAGTCGACTCGCTCTTCTAGGCTCTCCAACAATTGACAATCTTTCAGTACTCTCGGACCTGAAAATCGAATCTCTCATGAAATTCTCGAAACGAATTAATATCTTGGACCAAAATCTATAGTAAAAATCTCGGTTAGGTGGGGAAATCATATAATGTAATGAGCTCTAGGGCAACACAATGGACCCAGCTTGCGGTCTATGGGGCACTCCGATGCGGAGTCACCTTTAAACCAACCAACCAAGGTAAAGCCCAAAAAAGAACAATTTATTTAAATTTGAATAAAAATTTAAATAAAAAAAATGTATTAAAATAAACAAAATTTTAGTTCATAATTAAAATAAAATAAAAAGCTAAACTTATTTAAACTTAAATTAAAAACAAATAAAATATGTTTTGTATTTAAAATTTAAATTAATAAAACACAAAAATTCATACTTAAAATTAAAAATTAAAAAAGAAAAAACATCAATTTGTTTAAATTTAAATTTAAGAAAATTAATTAAAGTAAAGGTAATTTTAGTTTAAAATTAAAACAAAATACACGAATTTAAATTATTTATATTTAAATAAAAAAATTTCTTTTTATATTTCCAATTTAAATAAAAAAGAAATCAAGAAATAAACAAAATTTTAATTAAAAAAACAATACCTTATTTAACTTTAAATAAAAAAAAATTAACTGATTTTTAATTTAAAATTAAAACAAAGTAAAAAAAATTAAATTATTTAAATTTAAATAAATTTGTTTTATATTTCAAATTTAAATAAAAAAAAAATTATTAAAATAAACAAAATGGTATTAAAAAAAAAGAATAAAAAATGTAAATTATTTAAAAATAAAAAGCAACAATTTATTTAAATTTAAGAAAATTTATTAAAATAAACAAAATTTTAATTTAAAATTAAAAGAAAATAACAAATTCAAAATATTTATATTTAAACAAAAGAAAAAAATTTTATATTTCCAATTTAAATAAAAGAGTAATTAAGAAATAAAAAATATGCTAAATTTTAATTTAAAATTAAAACAAAATAAAAAAATTTAAATTTAGATAAATTTGTTTTATATATCATTTTTAAATAAAAAAAATTATTAAAATAAACGAAATTAAAAAAAAAATTTTAATTACTTAAATATAAATAATTTTTTTTTATATTTAAAACTTAAATGAAAGAAACTAAGAATATTATATTTACAATTAAAAGTAAAAAAAGGTGACATGAGTATCAGCGATCAGTCAGTCAGATCAGTAACTCTTCACCAAATCTGGACTCATGCAACTTTTTTCCTTTAACTAAAACTTATATTGTATTATTTTTCCGAGGTAGACCTTTAGAATTGATTGAAGTGAATATTGGCTGGCAACCTATATACAAATATTTCAAGGAGCACAAAGAATATTGGCAAATGCGTACGATACCTGAAGTAAAAAGTTTTTGATAACTTAAAGAAAATTATTTGTTTTTTTTAACTAACTCTACGTAGAGCTTTGTTTGAGCGCTTATTTGAATAAAGAATAGTTTTGTATTGATGATAAAATTAATTGAATTTTTATTTATAATTTAGTTAGACAAACAAGTTAAGTCTGTGCTGAGCAGGCCGGTGTACTTATAGATTTATTTATAATTATTACTTATGATGCTACGCTTTGTATTATCAACAATATCGACTGACCAAATAAACAAATTACGTATTTTATTTGAACTCTGGCCTTGAGCTTAACTCATTAACAATAATAACTACAATTTGACGGTCGAAAACCAAATAAACAAATAAACAAATGTGCTGTGGCATTTTGAATATTTATGCGCAATTTCACATTTTTTATTCTAAGATATCAAAATTCTTTGAACATACAATTTACGTAAAATAAATACTTCCTAAAAATTAAAAAACGAGTTCTTTTTATAATATAATTTTCATTATATAATATAATATAATATTATATAACATATCGTGCGCCAGTGCGCATGAGTAACTTAGTAATTGCCATTGTTCTGCAAGTAGAAACGTTCGCATATTGAGTTCCCAGAATTTTGTTATCAACATATTTTTTTCTGACATTTTTGTGTAACACAGTTCATATTTTATTATTGAAATCATTGACCTACTTTAGCTTGAGTATACAACTACATACATATACACTTGTGCTCACATAATCAAGTCACTTTATTTTTAACAATATTCCCTATATCTTTCATGCTACATTTTTTTCGTTAATTTTCGTTAATAAAAATAGAGTTCATTGTATAAGAAAAACCTAATAAATCGAAGTTCTAAATTTTATACAAAATTCCCATAAATTTAACAACTCATTAACTGCTCTCAGAAAAACACATTGAGAAACAACAAAACAAGAAAATAACGTCACAGTATTGGACTGGCCATCCCAGTCCCCAGACGCAAACCCCATTGAAAATGTGTGGGGAACTATGAAAACGCATCATGCCGGAAGGCCAGTCCATGGTTTAAAGCAACTCGTGCGTCAAGTTCGCAAAATCTGGTCCTGTTTGTCAACGATCTACGCAGAAAAGCTGGTTCAAAGCATGAAGAAGATGCCGGGCTATACTCGACAACAATGAAGACTACACTGTTTGTTGAGTAATTGCGATTAGTAGTTTTGTACATACTTTAATGTAAAAAAAAGTTTAAATATATATATATATTCATGAATAATCGCAGTTCCTTTCTTTTGACACAGACTGTATAAATAAAAAACCAAAAAAAAAAAAAACCAAGAAAAGGTTGCATATGTTAGCTCGATTGGATAACTCAAAACTACCAACCACTACCTTCCATACTCGAGAATGCCTTCAATCATTTCAATTTTTGCAAATGATCAGTTTATGATGCAAATATTTGCATACTAAAAAATAACAAAAAAGAAATTCTTAAAGGAACTTGATTTCCCAAAATCATCTATTACATCTGACGGACAAACCGGAGTGCTAGCACTTTGCTTATTTATTTTTCCATGCTTGGAATTTATGAACGCATTGAATGCGGAAGTCAAATTGTAGTGTTTCTGCAGTATTTCATGCAATTAAATAAACGAAGCGAATATTCAGATGCACAAAATGCCTTCATGAACGCTGCCTGTGTGTGAATCTCTCGCTGTAGCCGTAACCTACAATATAAATGGAGGCGTCGAGTAAGTGTAAAATAAAAATATTAAAAGTAACAAAAATAAATTTCTAACTCTCAATCGCTTCGAAATTTCTGTAACTCTAAAGCCATCAGACTTTCAGGTCGGCTTGCACAAGGATGTGAGATCACGAGTTCAGTCATTGCACGATGTTTTGAGCTAACCTACTCTCGTAGTGTGTGTGTAAGTGTGTTAGCTTTGTGAGCACTAAATATTCCATTAACTTATTTTCATAGATTGAATATTTTATTAAATCACTGTCACCGCACTTCATTGATTTCTTGTAGACAGTTCGTGTGTGTGTGTACGTTTGCGTTTTTGTTTGACACATTTTTATTTAAAATCAACAAGTCGCCGTTTCTAATACTTTTTATAGAGAGACGTTCGTGCATGTACAGTGTTGTGCAAAACTTAAATAATTAAATTTTTTACTTTTTACTTGCTATATGTAAAATATATGTGTAAATTTTTACGAGATTTTGTACAATTGTAGTACCATAAAGTGAAAGTTTTAAGCCGCTCATAATTTTCCTTGATTTTACATATATTTTTTTCCTTCTGAAGGTGGCATTTCCATGAAGTCAAAAGTGATCGCCATTCAGAACCGTCATACATTCAAACTCTAACCCTTTTTTTTATTTTGGATACTTTTAATTAGTCCTAAAATTGGTGCTAAAATGGATTTTAAGGCAATTTTTCGTTTTTAAGGTAATCACAAAAAATCAAGGCAGTCGCACGAGGTAAAAACAGAAGTGGTTTTCGTAGCCAACAATTCAATATCAGAGAACATGAGGCAATATTTCAAAATGACGAATGGTAAAATTTGTTGCGCATTGACTTCTCTTAAAAATGGTCTCTTAAAATAAAAATTAGTCATATATGGTCTTTAAGTAAATTTTAATCACTGTCGCACGGAACATGTCACTCGTGAAATTTTTTAACCCATTAATGTTGTTTTCGTGGCCTATTTTAGGAGATTATGTAAAAAAAGCTTAGTAAGAATGTTTTAGAATAAACAAAAGTATTTTACAGATTTACTAACAGGTAGCCTCATAAAAACCATCTGCTGTTCAGAGTAGGCATAAAACTGTAGGTCTCCCTGAAGGTTACGAGACATTGTTAGGGAAAGGGTGATCTAAATTTAACAAAAATGTTGAGCAACTTCTAAATTGCACTTGGTTATACTAAAATTTAGTGCACCATAAAATTGCATACCTACTTTTTTAAATTCTGATTAAACATTTAAAAAAAAATTTGTCGGAATTTTATAAATCTTATTCAAATTTTTAAATTTACATTAGTCAAAGTTTTCTTATTGAATTAACTATATTTTTATAAAAAAATAAATGAAATTAAAAATTTTGATGAAAATTTTTTGAATTTTTATAAATCTTTTGCAATATTTTAACTTTTTTTTACAGAATGAACTATATTTTTACAAAAAAAAAATAATTGAAATTAATTCATTAATTAAACGTTAGAAATTTTAATTGTTCTAACGTTTTTTATAGAATGAACTATATTTTCATAAAAAAATAATTGAAATCAATTTTTTAATTAATTTTGATGAAAATTTTTCCAATTTTTATAAATCTTATGCAATGATTATTCTAACTTTTCTTATAGAATGAACTTTATTTTTATAAAAAACTAATTGGAATTAAAAATTTTGATGAAAATTTTTCGAATTTTTATAAATCTTATGCAATGATTATTCTAACTTTTTTTTACAGAATGAACTATATTTTTACAAAAAAAAAAAAAGAATTGAAATTAATTCATTAATTAAAAGTTAGAAATTTTGATTATTCTAACTTTTTTCATAGAATGAACTATATTTTTATAAAAAAAATAATTGAAATTAAAAATTTTGATGAACATTTTTCGAATTTTTATAAATCTTACGCAATGATTATTCTAACTTTTTTTACAGAATGAACTATATTTTTACAAAAGAAAAAATAATTGAAGTAAAAAATTTTGATGAAAATGTTTCGAACTTTAAAAATATTATGCAAAGCTAGAAATTTTGATTCTTCAAACTTTTTTATAGAATGAACTATATTTTTATATAATATTGATAAGTAAATGGTCAAAACTTATCAATATATGGTGTCATTATAAAAATTTCGAGGGCCGTATATGTAAAACAAGAATGGCGAGTTGGTTTAAGTGCATTCCTGACTTCGCGGTCAGTTTGCTGCTCTTCTTATAAATGAAAGCCCTATTCCTCTCTAACTAATTAGATGAAGTATTCTGACTTTCTAACAAATTTACACGAGTCACTCATAGTGTATCCTAATAGGTCTTTTATTCTTCATATCACATAGGGATATACGAATACTAGGCCCAGGAATTTGCACAAGATATTATAAAGAGTTTTCTTTCTTTCGTCTAGATGATACCTGGGGTATAATAGAAGAATATTTGATTATTAAATGCGGAACGGATATTGAATATTACAATTAAATCGGTACAAAAAGAAATATATAGGTCAGCATAAAGACAGAGACAGTGCTATCTAGTTCTGTGAGAGTATTCCAGAATCTTTGGCCAATCCGAAAATATCCTCCAGTTTGAGAGAACGAATTTCATTCATTCTCGATAACATCGGAACGCAAAATTCGTAGCCTTTTTCTAGCAAAAGCAGGATATTCACAGATAAAATACTCAGTGCTGCCCGCTTTCTCTAAGACAGGCGAATCGGGTGCTCAATGACTCCAATGGGGATCATATGCTGACCCAATGGATGGTGCCCTGTAATAATATTGACCATCAACTGAACGTCTTTTCTTCCAAGTTTTGGAATAAAGTTCGACAATTTTCTTTTCGAGCTTGTGACAAATATTAATATTGCGCAGTTTTGGATAAAAACCAGGATAGAAGCTAATTTTTAGTTGTAGTTCAAAAGTTGCTTAGGTTATACACAATACTGTAAATATGCATACACATACTTATATATTCACTTATGTGAACTCTCATTATGCCCTCTATAGAAATTAAGTCTAATCTCAAGCTCAAATTTGGGTTATCAGCGATCTGTGGTAATTGGTGCACTGCCGGCGCCTGAATGTTGCTGGATGAAAGTCAACACGACAGTTAATTCATGAAAACATTTTTCATTTATTTTATAGGCATCTGAATGTTAAATAAGAGCAAACATTTTTTACAAAACAATGTAAGTGTTGTCGATTAGGCTGCATTATATTCTATGGCAGCTAGAATATCAGTAAATGAGTACATAAATTTCGAATGTCTCAATTAATTAATTGTCAATCATATTGATTTATTAATGGATGTCGATATTAAAAATATTTTATTGCATATATAGCTTAATAAACAAATTAGATGATCTCGAAAACGATAGGCTACAATTTGAATAAGAAATAATAAACACTTATTTTACGTGGAAGAAATCGTATGGCCAGAATTTAAATATCAAATTAGGTAAAATATTTTCATTTTAGAAGAATTAGATGGTAGAAAATTTCCTGAAAATTGTAGTACCCTCAACTCGTAAACGGCGTGAGCATTCAACGCTAATAAGGATTAACATTAACAGTCTCTTTTGAAGCAACAATATCCTCTTAGAGGAAATCCTTAATCATAGCTACACGGCTAGCGAATTAAATGACTGAGTTCCAATGTAGATATCTACCTGAGATATTTTGTGTCGACTATAGGTATACTTCCCAATGATGTACCAATGATGTCGTAAGTATTACACCGTGCGACATAAAATCAACTCTTTTTTGGTTATCCAAGAAAAATTCCATATACACGTGAAATTATAGATTTTATGAAGTAATACTGCATACTTTTCATTTTATTATCAATTTAATTTTTTAGAAGATTTTAAAATTTCCAAAAAAAAAATTTTTTAAAGATTATTTAAAATACTTATACTCACTATATGAAATTACTATGTATATCTAATGAAAAAGTATATATTCTGCTATAAAAAAAGTTTGTTCTACTCTTCGCCGGCACAAATATTATACAATAGATTTTCATAGTATCCATTGCGTATACTTTATTTCATAGGAAGAAAATTCAGGAGCCTTCAACAGTACCTCAAAACGGCAAAACGGTATCAAACACCAGCTCCGTAAAAGCCAACTGGCTGCTTATGCTTTTATAGAACTTAGTGAGCAAAAGATCGATTGCGGAACGACTCATGTGGCAGTTAGCGGCGTCTTGCTGAACCCAGAGCTCATTGACATCCAAACTGATATGTGCTAATATGGGTTAGTAAGCTGCTGAAGCGCTCTTCGGAGATCACTCAGTATGTATAGATTTCTCTATGACCACGCGCGCGTTTTTAGAGTCTCAAATTCGGTATTTTACTTATTTTTTGCATAGGTTTGGTTAGGTTTGCTTACTCCAGCTATTTTAAAGAATACATCGAGATCTTTATATAGAATTATTTTCATGCTTTTGTGGCTAAGTTGAGTTCTTGAAAACTGCATGAGTTGATTCGATTAACAGCAGCAATAAAAGAATGATAGAATACAAGAACACACAGATTGAGGTGGAACCAATGAGCGTTACTTTGTCGTGATGTACATTCGGATGAGGCTTGTGGAAGTACTAAGAATAGAATGCTAAAATAACCAATTTTTATAAACGAAGTTAATGAAAAGTTAGGTTAGGTTAATGTTAATAAAGAAGGTAATTGAAAAAAAATTGTTTGGTCGAGCTCCTCTTCCCCATTGTGGTGTGTGCCTTGATGTTTTTTCACAAATTTAGTGACCTAAAGTCTTACGCAGCCTCCGAACGGCAAATGGTTTTTTTATGAGGGGGTTTTTCATGGCGCAAATACACTCGGCTATTTACCACTGTCTACCCTTAGAAAAAAATCCACGCAGCTGCGACGACCACCTATAATTACGTCAGCTCGAGAGTTGATTCTGTCAAATTCACTCATATTCGAGTAGCTTCACAGCGATTGGCACCACGGATTTACGTATAGTGGCTTATAGAAACAATTATGAATAAGCAAATAGTATAATTGAATATATTATAGTAAGGCAGAATTTGGAACAGTTAGCAGAAAAAATGCCCATTACGCCTACTTTTAAACTGTACCACGATATTGAATCTATGCATAAAGCCGATATGGTACAGAAAGGTTACAGGCGGAATGAGCGAAAATCAGGCAAAATTATACGCAAAAAATAATTCAAAACATGCCAAAACGTTTATCCGATGTTATTAAAAAAAATAGATTTAGTACTAAATAATAATTTTGAAAAACCGAATATTAGTGTGGTATCAATTGTTGATTATTATGTTTTCTGGTCCTATTTAGTTTATGGAAATTACATATTTTTAACTATTGTCAATATATTTAATTAAATAAAAATGTTAAGCGCCTATCTAATGAAAAAATGATTTTTTTTTTCAAATTTTATTTAAGAATAATTAAGAACAAATAACAAAACAATAATAAGAACAAATAATAAAAAAAATAAGTATATTAAAGTGTTTTTTTTTGTTCACTCCTCTCGCGAGCATAGCACCTCGACAAGACTCAGTCTTGCGTTGGTTTCGTTGATCTATTTTGATTTCTAACAGGGTAGGTGGTGAGCCTGCCGCTACCAGTCCTAAGTAGTGGGAATGCCCACCTGTCGTTGCTTAGGAACAACGCCTATTAAAGTTACCCTCTGCATAAAATTTCACGGTTTCAGCATTATCTCGATCCAATTTCTCACTATTTCGGCAACACAGCTTAGAATTTACTCGACTTTTAAAAATTTGAAAAGTCGTAGAGATTTGGTAACTCCTAAGATACTCAGGCTATTTAAAGCTCTGAAAAGTAGAAGGGTAGACCGTCAAGGAGGAAAGGAGAGAAGAAAAAAAGGAAAAAGATAAGATAGAATATAGACATAGGGGTGCTAGACCTGTGAGAATCTTCCTGATTCTTTGGTAAATCTAAAAATATCCTCCAGATTTAGGGAACGAATTTTACTCGTTCTCATGGCAACGGAACCCAAAACTCACATCCTTGCTCCAGCGAATGCAGGACACTCACAAAGAAAATGCTCAGAGCTATCGGCCTCCTTTACTTAGTTTTCAGTATTTCGCAGGCTTGATTTCTGCGGAGCTATGGGACTGAGACGAGATTGAAATGAAGAAATCAACCGGTGATGACGCATCTTTTATTTTCTTTTGAAATAATATTCATGCGCTAATGTGCAGTGCAGCTTTAATTGACATAATTTCTTATTTTCTTTAAAAAAAATGTATAAATATTTTTACACTCACTACAAAGTGCGAAAATAAATTTCAACTACTGTGCATACGTTTATTATTTCAATAACCATAAAAAAGTAGGCAAGTATGCAAAAATTATAAATAAACCCGCAACATATTCAATTGCACTAAATGATTTAGTACCAAATACATTTAACAAAAAATGCCTCCGCAATTAGCAAAACAGCAGATGAACTTCAATTAAATAAAAAAGTGTGTGGCAGAAGGAAAATAGTAAACAAATATAATTTAATGCATTTCTTCATACTCGCCTGTGTCAGGGTCGCTCTATGCTAGAATGCGATTTTTATTACTATGCAGTTACTGCATAAGAATAAGGAATTCATAATTGCTGAACGCTGTCATCTTTCGTATTTCGAATGAGCGATAAGAAAACTAGTTCAACATCGCAGGCGATTGCACACACACTCACATGCACATATGCGGCAGTATGCAAGTGAATAAATCGTGCCAATGAAATTTCTGGCGCAATGTGTTGATGATCACATAAAATGCATTTGTAATTGCATATAACAAATTGTGTATGTAGAAATGTGTGAGTGTGTGTGTATACCAGCCTGCTTTTTTTATTTATAGAGCATATAATTTGTAAGTGTGTATGTTGACGCAAAGCGTTGTGTTAAATTAAATGTTGTGCATGAAACAAGTTAATAAAATCAGAACGAAAAAGAAAAACATAAATAAATGAATAGAAATTTATGCATGGGAAACATTTTCACTTATACATACAAGCATTTGAACATTCATAAATAAAATGTGTGTGCCTTTGACTAAACACAAAAATGGAGCATCTTGAGCCGCAGTGCGCATTATCTGCGGCAACAATGTACTTGTGCGAGGAACTAAAAACAAAAAATATAAAAAAATTAAAAACAAAAATTACAGTCACTAAAATGCCTCACAACTGATGCGCTTATCAGAAACTTAAAGGCGCTGAGGCGATACGCTTTCTTATGAGGCATTTCGGGCTACTCGCATACAAGCATTTCCATAGCTGCTATTGTTGTTGCGCTGCACTTACAATATGTAATTCAGCCACTGGCCTGACACTATGCCACCGACAATTAATAACAATCTGTCGTAAAGATGTCCAAACAATTATGATTCGGCCGTAAAAAATGCAATACTGTTGTGCATTGACGCATTGAGCAGCGGCAGTAAAAACGACGAAGGCGGATAGGCGGTCAGCGGGAAGCGGTCACAGCAGTAAACTATTTGAAGTCAAAAAGTGCAACTTAGAGACGCAAATATTGCAAACGCGGCACATTTCACCAGACGATTGTTTGTACAGTAAAATTATATCTGTGCTCATATTTGTAATTATGCACACCCATACATGCAAGCAAAGCAATATTCATCTGCTTGTGCGAATGTATGCAGGCTCGCGCAATTATTGGTTAGTGTACGTACTCGTACATTTGTCTGTACCTGCATAGGTGTGTGTGTCGTGCATGTATTTATGTATGTATGTGTGTGAGTATAATAACATATGCGCATGTATTTGGTTTCAGCGTGGGCGCGCAAAATCAGTGTCAAATTGTTATTTCTGCATCCCGAACACTGCAACTGAAACGTTGAACTATTTGATCTCTCTTTGCGCCGCCACTTTCCGTCTTCTTTCAAACAATCATCATCAGTTAGTTTATATTTCGAGGCAGCGGCGGCGCTCATTCATATGTGTTATTAGCCGAAATGGTCCACCATGCACTTGGCATGATGGCATGATGTCATTCCAGAGGATCGTCGCAAGCCGAAACACAATGATCGAATTCGTTGCTAAGCATGCACATACATATGCTCATACACAAACACATATGATTGTATTGCAAAAGCTGATACTTTCAAAAAAATGCGTGCGTGTAAATTAAGAGCACCAGTTGGCAACGCGTCATGGCTTTGCTGATTTTAGTCGTGTGCGGTATTATATGACTTGTTAATGCGATGTGATGCGATGCGTTCATTTGTTGATTACTAATTAATCGTGCATGAGCTGGCCCTGCTGTTGAATGCAATAAATATTTTACTGCTGCTATTAATGAGTGGATAATGGTTTGGCAAGTTGCGCATTTGTCGGATTGAAAATGTAGGCATTTGAAAGGATATCCATGGGTATTTGATATTAGGTTTTTAAATGAGCCATTCAATAAATGAGGAAACGGAAAGACTGATTTTTCAAATATTTAATTTCGTTCAATGATTAGTTCAGTTTACGTTGACGTAATAGAGATCAGCATATGTTGATAAGTTTTGACTATAAATATATATTTTTAAATTAAATTTAAATTTTTTTTTATAAAAATAAATACAAAAAATTATGTAAAATTCTATAAAAAGACTATATAAAATCCAAGTTTGAAGCTTTGTGCAAGAGAAAAAAATTAAAACAAATTTAAAAAAAAATATATAATAAAAAAATTCCATACCAAAAATCATATTTGAAATTTGTTGTGGAAATTTTTATATATGCACATATAGTCAAATTTGAATATTTTTGTATATTAAAATATTTTATTCCATAACTAAAGCCATATAAATCCAACCAACCAAGTCTGAAACTTTGTTTGAAATTTTTATATATACGTCAAATTTAAATATTAAAAAAAAAATAGTTTTTGATTTATAAAAATATATTTTCCTTTTATAGAAATATAAATATTAAATATTTAGTATTTAGATATATAAATATTTTATCTATTTTATATAAAAATATATTTTTTTATAAAATACAAGCATTTGTGTTGTTTGTGTGAATATATTTAATTTCATAATGAAAGCACATAAATCCAACTTTGAAGTTGGGTGCAAGAAAAAAAAATTATAAAACAATTCCATACCAAAAACCACATACATATATGTATGTAAATCCAAGTTTGAAACCTTCTACGAAATTTTTTTGTATACCTCAAATTGAAATAATGTTTATACAAATTAATTTTTTGTTTTATAAAAATATATTTTATTCTATAATAAAAGCCAACATAAAAAAAAATAAATAATTGGCGCGTACACTTCTGTTAGGTGTTTGGCCGAGTTCCTCCTCCTATTTGTGGTGTGCGTCTTGATGTTGTTCCACAAATGGAGGGACCTACAGTTTCAAGCCGACTCCGAACGGCAGATATTTTTATGAGGAGCTTTTTCATGGCAGAAATACACTCGGAGGTTTGCCATTGCCTGCCGAGGGGCGACCGCTATTAGAAAAATGTTTTTATTAATTTTGCTTTCACCGAGATTCGAACCAACGACCTCTCGGTGAATTCCGAATGGTAATCACGCACCAACCCATTCGGCTAAGGCGGCCAACATACGTCAAATATAAATATATTTTTATAAATATATATATACATTTATATTAAAAAAATTCTAAAAAAATGTAAATAATTATATTTTTGAATACTAAATATTTATTATTAAAATTTCCTTTCATAAAAATATAAATAAATATTTGGTATTCAAAAATGTAATTATTTACATTTTTTTAGAATTTTTTTTAATAAAAATATAAAAATGTATTTCTTTATAAAAATATGTTTCATTTCATGAAATCACATAATTATTTACATTTTTTTAGAATTTTTTTTAATAAAAATATAAAAATGTATTTCTTTATAAAAATATGTTTCATTTCATGAAATCACATAAATCCGGGGTTCAAACATTGAGCAAAATTTTTTAAGGATTCGTCGGTGGCAATATTTTTTTATAAAAATGTACCTCATTCTATAACAAAAACCACATAAATCCAAATTTGAAACTTTTAATTTTTAATAGTTTTTAATTTAAATATTTTTTTACAAAAGTTTTTTTATAAAAGCAAAAAAATTTAAATAGAAAATTCTATAATAAAAGCCAAGTTTCAAACTTAGTGCAAAATTTTTAATAATTTATCACATTTAAATAACTTTTTAACAAAGCATTTTTTTATTAAAATAAAATTTTTTTCATAAAAAAGTTTATAACAAAAACTCCATAAAGCTAAGTTCCAAATTGCAAAATTTTTAAACATTCGTCATATTTAAATATTTTTTTTTTTATAAATTCCATTTCCCAGCCCCATTCTATAACAAACACTTCATAAATTTAAGTTTCAAATTTTATGTCAAAAACATTCATCCGATTTTCATCAAAATTTCAAATTTTTTAATCAGTATTAAAAAAAGGAGGGTATGCAGTATTTCTGTTCTTTACGTTGTTGTGAATTTTCTTCATAAAAAAAAATCGCGCATTCGTTATATGGAGAAATGGCGCAACACCGTTAAGGGGAAAAATTATACAAAAACCAACGAGAAGTATGAACTCTTTATTATACTAGAATTTAAAGGGCTATAAAACTGCGTACCCAAATTTGAAACTTGGATTAATGTAATATTTGTTATAGAATGGGCTTTACTTTTATAAAGGAATAATTAAGGTTAAAAAAAGAATAAATAAATAATGAAAACATGAATAACTGGCGCTTACATACGCTCAGAGGCTTGTCATTGCCTACCGAGGTGCGACCGCTATTAACAAAAAAAAATTTATGTACTTTGGTGTTTCATGCCCAGAATGGATTTCTTACTCGAGGCAACTGCATCAAGTGATCACCTAAAAAACATTCGACAACGGCGGCCGGCTTTTGAATTAACAACTTTTATTTTATCGCAAACGGACGCCTTTAATATGTAGACGAACATTTTTCCCTGTAATAAATCTTAGATATCATAGCAAATTATCCTCTCTTGAGCGGCCACCTCTCTTGGGCGAACAAAAGTTGCCTGTCGGCGAGTGTATGCCCAAGGGGGGCTGCACTATATTAAATATTCATACAACAGCATTTAATTAGTCTGGCTATTACGAATTTAGTTCATTTCCGTGTTTGCATAACGGCAAAAGTGATTAGAGCTACCAGCAGAGGCAGAAGTGAAGATAAACAGAAATTAATATGCCAAGGAATTACAAACCGATCCGTAAGATAAACAAAAAACGGCCCAGCGCTGAGAGAAGCAGAATTGTATCGAAATAAACGGCAAAAGCAAAAGTCCAAGAAAAGAAACTAAAAAAATAAAAACAAATAAGAGGAAAATAATAAAGAAGAGAAAAAAGAAAATAAAACAACAACACAAACTGTTGTCAGAAGTGAACTAAGAAGTGAATTCATTTCGAATGTGAAATAACGCAGAACGTCAAAGTGATTGTGCCGCCAAGAGCAATAACACATACACACACACACATACCCTCATGCATATTACAATCAAAACCAACAGCAAAAACAACATAAGCACAAAATGTGCGATAGCAACAACAACACTGCCCGCAAAACAATGCCCACCGCTGTGGCGGCTACTAAAACAATAACAGTATTACGGCGAGAATCAACAACAAATTTCCGAATGTCTATTGAATGTGCGTTCATTGCACATCCAAACGACCCAGCCACTCAGCCGCCCAGTCGCCCATCATCCAAGGATGATGCTCCAAGAGGAAAATAAAAGAGATTATAAAAACAGAGAAAATTCTTATGGCTGGTGTATATTTGTTTGGGGGAAGGGAAGCAAAATCAGTTCTGCAACTGCACTTTGTATGCCACACATGCTACTTGTACTTGTACATATGGCTAGCCAAAGTGCAACAAAACAAACGTTGCTGATAAAAATATACAACGAGTTCCGATATGCAAAGGGCATAGCCACAATTCAATTCATTCACTTTTTAATGCTCGCATGGCCTATGCAAGAAAAACAGATGGTATGGTGGGGAGTGGTAGAGGAGCCACCACAGCAGCATCAGCAGGGTCAGTAACAGATGTTGCACTGTGCTGCATGCAGCATTTGTACGTCGGCTTGTGGGAGGAGTATGAACATGAAGCTGGTTGCATTTTGTTTGGAGTAGCATGCAACTTGTTGCTGCTTGAGTGTATGAGGTGAGACTGAGATGCACCTAAGCGATTTTTGTGCATGTGTGCTGTGAGAGCGATAAAAGAGCACGCACCGCATGCTCTCTTAAGCACGTGAGTTACTTTTAAGAGAAAGGGCCGATGAGGGCTGATGCTAATAAACTGACTTAACAATTTTTTCCTAAACATTTTGCTAGCAGTCTTTGGATACAATGAGACTTCGAGACTTCTTAGTAATGTAAGCAAAATATTCCAATGCCAAAATGCGTATTTTGCAAAAACCTGAATTACGCAGACATCTGAGAGAGTTCGCATTGACAGTGAAAGACTTTAACCACGAAGAAGCTTGCGGTTTCCTTATACATATGTATGCATATATGTATGTATGTGTGTATATAATATATTGACTAAATTTTTTCTTCTACAGTTTATTTATTTAACGCTTACAGACCACAAATTTGTGAAGAAATGGAAGAGTGCGTATGAGTATATGAAAACGTAAGCATTTCTTAACCGAGCACATGTTAGCGTACATATTTTTAGACGTGTGTGTGTACCAAGCGCAAGACTAAGTAATTGACCAAGTTAGCAGAGAGTGCGAAAAGCCACACGATCGAATTACACACTAACCGGCATTTGTACCGGTAAGGTGACGTTTGTATGTATGTATGTATGTACAATAAGCGAAGCAAACGTTGCAGAAAGTTTATTAGATGGAGGAGGATGTGTGCACATAAATACATATACACACATACATACATAGATGATTAATATTACTGTACTAGGAATTCGCGAAGAGTCAGCTCAAAAGGACTAGTCCATACTGAACTTGTAGTAGTCGTTTCTTAATGGAAGCAAAACGGAGGCTACGTGTAAAAGTTGCAAAACCGAAAAGTAAAAGTGGAAAATAAATCTGGATGCTATACTAAACAATTTTTTTTCATACACGTGGATCAGCAAACTTTAGATTTATTGGAGGTTTGCACGTCGTCGACCTTATGTCTTTTGTGCCCGACCAGCATCCTTACAACACTAGGTTTAGTTCGATGTTTGCCACCAAGGGGTGCGCTTAGGCATTGCATCGGATATTCTTTTAACTGCTTGAGAACTTAAAAGGATAGTACAAAACAGAAATAATAAGGGAACGCATTTTTTTATTATAATTTTTTAATATATAATATTTTTTTTAATATTATTTTTTAATATAGTTTTTTAAATATTATTTTTTAATATATTTTTTTAATATATTTTTGTAAATAGTATTATTTTTAATATATATTATCTTATATTAGTTTTGTTATTAGAAAACTGCAAAAATATTATTTTTTTAATACATTTTTTTTTTAATTTTTTTTTTATATTTTTTATTTAATATATTTTTTGTATATTTTTTTAATATATATTTTTTTAATGTATATTTTTTTTAATATATATTTTTTTATAATATATTATTTTTATTATTAAATAACTTCATGGCATTTATTTTTTGAATATGACATCCGGCATATATCCGCTGTAGCTACGAGTTACATGGTCCATTCGATCAGTCCAATTTTTGACTACTTTTCCCAATAAATCTGGCCATATGGCGTCTATGGTGGATTGAATATTGCAATGAAAAGATCGTTAAGCGCGCTGTAAGGCAAGTTGCGCCGTCTTGTTGGAACTAAATGTCGTCGATGTTTAGCTTATTAGTTTTTCCAAACGAAAATTTAGTCAGTATGGCTCATCAGCGCTCGCCATTCACCGCCGTTACGCTTTCCATATTTCGAAAGATGGCCGATGATGCGACCAGCGTGTAAGCCGCACGTAAAATGGACGAACGTCGCGAACAGAGTTATTTATTTCCTTTAAAGTAAATTTCCAAAATTTGGATGCGTTTTGCTGACGCTAAGCTGTTCATGATAAATTTTCAAACTTTACTGAACAGAAATGTCAACACAGTTTGGCATTCTGAGCGCAAAGCCGGTGCAACAGCTACGAATAATAATATTAATGGTGTATGCTCGTGGACTGATAAAATAAATAAATAAATACATATTAAAAATGCATTTTTTCTTTTTTCATATTTTTTTAAATAAATTTAACTTGGGGTCCTTTTAATTTTTGATGTGCTTTTCTTATGCTTAGATTTTACGCTTCGATTTTATGCCTTTTAAAAAGTTCCACAAAACATTGCGCGTTATGCTGCAAATTATACCAGATTTTAAATGCTATTTAATATAATACTTTGTAGCTAAATAGCAAATTCTGATCTTGTACTTATGCACGTGTATGTGTGCACGTAGTTTCATGAGATTAACAAACATACTTCAAGGAAAATATAGTGATCATGTCTAAAAATATCAAACGGACGGTCTTTTAATCTAAACATACATACATATATATGCTGCCTATAAAAAATGGCAGATAGAATAGAACAGAATAAATACATATATATATGTATGTATGTATATACGTATATATTCAGAGACAAACATGTGCATATTATGAATAGATTTTAATCACAGTACATATTCGTAAGTGCAAACATTTGACTAGTAGACTCGCTTCTGTAATAAAGACAGCGGTGCCACATACCCGCATATCAAATGAGTGAAGTGAATATGTTCCACGGCAACGAGCTATGCATAATGTCGCCAACTAGCCAATGGAAAGCTAGCGGCCAGACATAAAATGGAAGCAAACGAATGAAAAAAAAAAATGAAAATAAAAAATTTACTAAAATGGAAGAAAAAGGTAAAAAACATGGCAACTAAAATAAATCATTGAATAAAATAGCACAGTGATGTGAGAGGTTAAAATATGGAACTATCAGAAATAACTAACACTAGTGCAAATGTCAATGCTGATTTGGTATTGGTGCGACAAATGGCGGAAAGTTGGCGACAAGTCGCATTGATGCGCGTTTCATAATTTCTTTTTTTATGTTTTATTAGATAGGCTAGGCATATGTATGTTTGTAGACTCCTATGCATATGTGTTCATGTGTATATTTTATTGGGCGCTTGAGATCAAAGAAATATTTGCTGATTCGATTGAAAAATGCTGCGTGTGTAGCCAAAGTTCAGTGAAGTCAAAAAGGAAATAAGCAACTTTTTGGTTTGATTGATAATTCCCATGCAAGAAAATACGAATGTTGTAGTAAGGCAATCGGTTAAAGAGTGGCGTTAGAGCATAAAGGAGAAATATAACTAGTTAGAAATATCAAAAATTGTGTTTAATATTTTAAGACTAGTACGGAGCTCTCCAGAAAATTCTCAGGAAAATACACAGGGAAATATTAGCCATTATTCCATCCGTGAAATAGTAGAGGCCAAGGCGAATGCACTCAAGGTAACATCGCTATAGCTATGTAGTGCCCTTTCAAACCCACCCCCCTAACACCCCCTGAACCTAACCTGCCGAAACAGCACATTTCTTGGGGCTACCATTAGATGAGTTGGACGATGACGAACGGTGACTACACCGTAATAGCAGAGCCTAGCGCACTGCTACAACAACTGATGCCAAAGTGCCAGGACACTTCTTTGTTCTTGTAGTTTAATTCGAACTTATCTCAGGAATCAAGTGCTACTAATGCGGAAGAAAATAGACAACATCGTGGTTTGAAACGTACACTTTATTTTAATGAAATTACATGACCTATAAAAATTTATACAAGGTGACGCAAAATTAATCATCCAATTTGGTTTTTGAATAATTTTTTATTAAATAAAAAAATTATTTTCAGTGATGGAAACCTTTACTTTTACTGTTTGTATATTGCAGCTGTCTAGTTCACAAGTGTCAAATATGATTGAAGGACTACACCAGTTGTAAAAATTATAAATATTCCGGTAGGGTGAATATTTTGAGCCACCTTGTAATTAAAAAACGTTTGTAAAAATTTTTAGAACATATTTTGAAATCTTTATAAAAGTTTTTGCATTTTTTTGTTTTGAGTTTTTGAGAATCATGAAAAAAGTTTTAAAATTTTCAAATGATTTTTTTTGAAGCAAGAACTATATTTGATAAAAAATTAGCGAAAAAGATTTAACAGGACAAACATTGTGAATAATGTTGAGAAAAAAACTGCCCGCTGACTTTTTCTACCTAGTGTATATAAGTATTATTTTCCATATCTTTCTGTCACGGCGACATGTATGACCTACTAAAGGCATTTCAACGACAGTCGGTTCGACGTTACCGGAACGACTCGGATTTATATCCGGCCAAGGACTGTCACTTCAGCAGCAGCGAATGTTTATGCTGCTACAACAACAACAACAACCTACTAAAGGCCGTTCCCACGACAGTCGGTTCTACGTTACCGGAACGACTCGGACTTATATCCGGCCAAGGACTGTCACTTCAGCAGCATTCCCCGTATATGTATGGGGAATGTTTATGCTGCTACAACAACAACAACAACCTACTAAAGGCCAGATGTCGTAACAGATGTAGGCGCAATTTATTGTTTCGTAATCCGCAGCAGCCTGGCCTGTCAAACCAGGAAACAGTCTACTTTTCTAAATGGTCCCCAGTAGACAGTTGGTGTTGAACTTGTGAGAGCATTTCTGGTATGAAAAAGTTTTCCATAAGAACCAGCTGCCTTTCATGGGCAGCATAAAACTAGAGAGCTCTAGAGAGGGGCGATTGCTATTTTTCTGTTATTTGATGTTCCCTATTCGTAGACATGATAGTGGGTATTCGGGTATATTTCAAAATTATAACAACTAAACACTTGCTAACCAAACTTAAGCACGTAAAATAAAGGTATACGAGTAGATAGGTACATTAGGATGGCAAACAAAAATTTTTTCTTGATGCTATCAAATTTGCAGAAAAGTGCATTTTCCCCATCAGAGTTCAATGGTAATTTTCAAATTATTGGCAGCACGGGTAAATATTAAATAAAAAATAAATATATAAGTGATTAATTTTTTTATAAAACAAATTTAGCCGGTAACATAAAGAAAACAAAATTTTTTTTGGCCACCCTTACGGTTTTAGGTATATGATGATTTTAAAAAATTTAACACAATAGCTACTTGACATTAAAACAAACAAAAATATTAAATATATTAATATTAAAAAAAATATTAATATTAAAAAAAATATTAATATTAAAAAAAAAAATGTTGATAAGTTCCGTTTTTGTTCAAAGCCAAATAATTGTTTATTTATTAAAAAGTATTCAATTATTTATTCGCAACAGTTTGTAATTAACCAAAAGCCTATTATGCCCTCCTGAGTTCATTACTGCCAATGTTATCTAGTTTAGTACAATAAAAAAATAAAAATAAATAAATAAAATAAAAAAACTGTCGACAATCAACACAAAAAACGCAGATGGAAAATAAAATCAGAGCAAACTAAAGGAGTAAAATGCGCATAAAAAATTATCAGCATTTGAAAGGAAGTCGTCAAAGTTTTTTTTTTATAAGTATGCAATTAATTTGCTTATTTTTAAAGCTTAGTACACATGTAGAATATTTTTTCCAGATATGCAAATTCATTGATAGAAAACATTTATGAATAGAAATGTATAAACTAATACCCACAAATTAATAGAAATATTAAGAGTTGTGCAATATAAAGTATTACATCAGCGCTTAAATTGGCGCGTGTCGAATTAGACAAACACAAAAATGGTAGCATACTGCTAGGGGCACCTAGCTGCGCTATTCCACTTGCAATTTGTGCATATTCGTATATTGACTGTAAAATTGCAATTTTAAATTTTAATTGTTTCTATATTTTTTTTTTTAATTTTAAATGCTCAAAATTGTACGTCAATTTAAAGATTTATTTTTTTAACTAAGGGAATTTTGTGAATTGATTAAGGAAACGCTAAATGCTTAGGCGCCATATGACTGCTCACGCATTGTTAGTTATGTACGCATAAGTTTAGGTTTAGCCAGGTAAGTTAATCGAGATACTCGTAATTGAGTATTAATTCGACTTTGGTGTTCGCACACACCCAATTTAGCTCACTCAATTACCATTTGTTAGAAAATATTTTGATATGATTTATGAAAACTCGTTTTTGTGAATTGGAAAGGAAATTTTCTTTAATTTATAGCAGACATATTGAGTTCTTACAATCATTAGAATGGAGTTTTGGTTATAAACTGGCTTTAAAAATACCATTTTGCATGCAGAGTTGCATGTCTCCCATCGGATGAGTCCCAAATGGCGGACGCCCTATACTTCATATAGGAGCTGTAAAAACCATGTGTCCAAATCCATCATCACTATTACCTGTTATTCTTTTTATGTTTTTTTTTTAATGTTTTCTATTTTCACGAAATTTCGTTTTCTCATAGAACAGACCTCACAGGGTTGCATATGGAATCTGATTCAATTTATTACTTACAATTAAGCACTAAACGCGCAATTTATTATAGGCGCATTTGTACTGAAAATTTCTCAACCCAGCTCCATCAGAGTTTTATTGAGCGAACTGGGCTTAGATGAGGTACTCTGATGAGCTTGTGTGACAGGGCTTGTGATGAGTATAGAGCTCGGAAGATCTTAAGATCAACGTGCAAATCTCTTTGTTGTATTCTATGGGTACTTTCTTAAATGAATAGAAATTTACCTGTTTTTAAAAGCGGAAGAAAAAATTATGTTCGCAATTATAGGCCGATTTCCAAGCTATCAAACATCTCTTAAGTGTTTGAATGCGTTGTAGACGACAACATTTATTTGGCGGTTAAATCTTTAATTAACCCAAACAAATATGGATACCATTTATATTACCATGGACCAGTTACTAGTCGCTCTACAACTTCTACAGCTTTTGCTGTTTTGCTGTCATCAATTTCCAAAGGACTCCAATTTGCTTGGATTTGTACTGAGCTCTCTAAGGCAGTTGACGAAGTGTCGCACAAGATTCTAGTAAACAAGTTTACTTACTCGAGCTTTCACTCCACTTTTCTGCAATGGCTTAAGTCATATTTGACGGTCAGATGGATAGAGTTTTATTGAACCACTTTGCTGCTATTTCAGGAGCCCCAAAAGGAGCATATTAGAGCCATTTTTTTTGTCATTTTTATCAATGATGTAAGCAAATGCTTTTCCTTTTCGAATTTCTTGCTTTTTTGGATGATTTCAAATTTTTCTCATCTGTTATGAGATCAGTGAACGCTCAAAAGCTTCAACTCGTCTTGAACAATCTGCTTCGATTGTGTTTGTCTTTAAGTATTAAAATTTGTTTCCATTTAACATTTTCGAGGCGTCAGTACGTTTTTAACACATCCTATATAATTTCTAATAATGTTTAACAAAGTGTAACAGAGTTTAAAGATCTTCGAGTTTTGTTCGATACGACATTTTCTTTCAGTGATCATAATAGTTTTATTCTTTCAAAATCGCATTCCGTTCTAGACTTTCTTTGTCGCAATATATCCGAATTTTCCGACCCGTAAACCTATAAACTGCTGTTTACATTACTTGTTCGCTCTCACTCAGAATACGCTGTTATCATTTGGAGACCTTAGGACCAAGTTTCGACAAATGAAATTGAGCAAATATTTCTTAAATAATGCCTGTTCCCTACGATTTGAGGCCCCTGTTCCATTCTATAAATCTCGGCTAAAGCTAATTTATCTAGAAGCCCTAGAAAAGGGAAGCACACTCCTTTCACTTCGTTTATTTTCAATGTCGTTAATGGCATCGTCGCCTGTCCAGATCTCTTGAGCGCATAAGCTTTAATGTTCGACAAATAAGTCTTCACATTTTTTACCCTTTTATAGGGAAAACTTTAGACTAAATTTACGAGTAATGCGTCTCGCGCACTTAGAGACTATAATTCTTTATCCAATTCCTTATCTAGACCTAATTTTTTCCAGTAAATGAAAAAAATATCTAAGTTTGCTTGAAACACCAGCTGGTTTAATCTTTATTTAACTTTTCAAATTCATGTTTGGCTAAATTTTAAAATGGCGATACTCTAATTGTTTTTGTTTTTGAAATAAATAAACTTTCTACCGCATTTGCAAATGGTTTCATTTCGGCCCAAACAGCTTATCGCTACTCGTCAACCCAATCCGGTTGACCTTTTAAAAATTGTCAATAAATCAAGAGCTTTCAAATATTATATTAAGCAAATAATCTATCAAAAAAAAGTCTGAGGCATCCCGATAAAGACTGTTGTATATTGTCTATTGTCATCCTCTACAAACCAACCGGAAGCACACTAAATTAAAAATATATGTTTTTTTCACTAAATTCATAAAAAAAAAGCTTAATTTTAACATATTTCTTGTTTGTGTTAATTTTTCGACATTGACATGCAGGTTATCGTCAACCAAATTCGGGCGGTGAATTTTGATAAGCCGAGCCAAATGTGAGATTTATTTCATTGGCACCAATAAAGTGCCAAAAAAGTATATTAAAAGATTTTTCAATATTTAGTTTGCTGTAAATTTAATGTAGGTCCATAAGAACCAAAAAAGTTGCGGTTTTTCTACCCATGCATACATATTTTCCCGTGGTTTTTAGGAGAAACATACGGCCTCAAATTATAAAATTTATTTTATTTTAAAACTACCGCCAAAATATTTCGGACAAATTTGTAGATTTCCTGATTTGAAAAAAAAACACTAAATATCAAGTTTTTTATAAACAAAATTAGTTTTTAAAAATATTTTTTACTAAAAAATCACCTCGGATGATAGAAGGGTTTAAGCTTAATAGGTTTGCATAAAAATGTTTAAGGATTTTATCAACGCAATTAAAATAATGAGATTTTCGGAGCTTCTTTAAAATTGGTACAGCCCACCTAAGTCGTCAAATTTTTTGAAATATTTTCGCGAAAGTTTTTAAAAACTTTATAAATCTGATGAAAAAAGAGTATTGATTTTTTTTCCATATAAAAATCTATTTCTTGCGGAGGAAAATGCCGAAGACTGTTTGCAAAACAAAAAAAGTTAGAAAAATTAGCGGCAGCCATTATAAACTCACTTGTTATAGAACGGTAGCATAGCGAAGAAGGCAATGGGATGGAACCAACTCACAGCGAGAGCAAGACGGTCTGACAGGACAAGGGAAGCCTGGAAAAGAACTGTGGATCGCGAGACGGCTCAACTCAGGTTAAGCTGGAAGCAGGTGAAGGCGTTATCCAGTGATCGGTCGAGATGGCACGTAGGTGATACTGGAGCACTATGTCCTGCTGGGCATTCATGGAATTTAAGTACCTAGGAGTACCTACCATTGATCATGACCACAATATTTCTGCAGAGATTGCTTATTGCAATATTTCTGCAGAGATGGCTTAAACAAAGATTTCTCTGTACCGCTCAATTATTATTCCAACCTTGGTGGACGTTAGTAAAACCTGGTCACTCAGAGATGGGGATAAACAGAAGCTGCTGATCTTTGAAAGAAGAGTTCTGCGAAAAATCTTGGGGCGATATGTGATAACGGTGAATGGCGAATGGCGAAAGCACTACAATCATGAACTCGAAAAGCTTTACGTGTACCCGTCTGTAATAACCACAGTAATGATCAACAGACTGAAATGAGCATGTCACATGTTACGAGCTAATATCAATTATCCTACCCTACAAATACTCTTTGGAAAGTGGTACAGCCATAGAAGAAGGGGTCGCCCGCCACTCAGATGGTTTGACGGTGTAGATGAAGACGCAGGTTTTTACGGAATTCGGGCATGGAGGCACTAAAGCGAGACAATTGGAGGCATTTGCTGCAGCAGGCGAAGGCCCGACTAGGGTTGTCCAGCTAACAATGATGATGATGGTCGGCAGATTTATAATTTTTACAAGATGGCGCAAAATTAATCACCTATTGGCCGATTTATAGTTTTTGTCACGGCACGTCAATGATAAGCAGTAAAACAGACAAACAATGGAGCGCGTAAAAGTCAAAGTAAAGATTGCCATCACTCAAAAACATTGTTTTTTTATTTAGTAACAAAGTTGTTCTAAAACATATTTGGATAGTTAATTTTGCGCCACCTTGTATTAAAAAACCCATAAATTCGTCAACAAAAAAAAATTAATAATAATATAGATCAAATTTAAGTAATTAATTTAATCATTTTTTTTAATCAAAATTTGAGTAAAATAATTTAATCATTTTTTTAATGTATTTAATTTTAATAAAATTGTAGGTATGAGTCATGTTATCGCATACTCAAAAATTTTCTTAAAATTCCGATTAAAATTTGAGAATTTGTTGCATTGTTTCAAATTTTGAATAACTGTTGAACAGTTTGATTTATATGATTTTGCTGAGGGCATTAAAAAATAGCAATCAAATTTTAGCTCGAAAAACATTGAAGGTATTAAAAAAAAATCATCCTTCGACCAGTTAAGCTCGCCCAGAGTATACATTAAATAGTTGTAAAAACTTTGACTTACTAAGCTACGTGTAAAGTAACAGTTGCAGCAAGTAAACACATTTATTTCAATGAAATGTTACACTTCCATAATCTTTTGTTTGGTTTTATCTGAAAGGAAGAGTGTAATGCAAGCAGCGCAGCAGCAGCAGCAGTGCGAGTAGCAACATAATCAATACAAAAACAACAGCAATCATTCGCAGTCACTTTGAACCTACATCACCTCCCACCCAAGCACCAAGCACTCTTTGCTCATATCACCAAGCCAAGAATGATAGAATTGCAGTCTGCTACTAAATTCAATCACAACTAACCACATAAACACACACACACACACACCCGAACAAACGAGTATAGGGTACATATTATATGATTAATTGTATGCAGCTTAAGTATTCCGGAAATATAATATATGTAAAAGTATATATGTACTTATGTCTGCAAACACGCCTGCATTTGTGCTGAATAACAAGAAAAAACTTAAACACTAAGAAGGAGTGAGTTGTGAGTTTGTCACTCTACTTTTGCTGCATTGTGATTACGCAGTTTTTTTTTAGTCTCCATCGTCTTGAAATAAGAAAAAAAATAACAGAAAATGTAGTGCAATATTGCTATGAAGTGACCTAATTTTGCTGCAGCTCCTCACGACTTTCTTCATCTACTCTCTTGAGTACTACTAGATTTTTTGTTCATTTCCATTTTAACTCCTTTCCGCTATTCTTCATTCTACATCCATATAAGATTACAATTTCATACTGTGTATTTGGTTTATATGTATACATGTGGCATATATTTACGTATATATGGACGTATGTATGTATGTGCATGTATATCCCACTCTCTGCCAGTTAGTTCTTTCACAAAGATTTGGTTAAGTGGAAGTGATAAAGAGCCAAGTAGTTCGTTTGCATCCAATTATTTGCATTGGTTCCAAGCACCAAAATGTGGTTATGCAAAATTTAATAAAAAAGAATTGAAAACATAATATTTCACAATGCATTTGTCACTTATAACCTTTTTGTTCTCTATTCACGGCAGAAATGACTGAGATTTTAGAAGCAACACTTTTTACCACTTAGACAAAAGAAGTGGGCTCGGATAGACACCCTGTAAGAGGCAGGTTATAAAAGCAAGAAAGCAGCAAAATACTTCTTAGCCGCAATAAACAAAAACAAAAAGAGTCACAAGTATTCCAAGCCATTCTAGAATCACCAAAAATGAGCAGCTACATCAAAAAGGGTTGACTGAATCCTCATATACATATCTCTTACTCTTACTGCGTAAAGAGAGGAATGTGCATACATCGTTTGAAACTACCTCCAATTTTTATATCACTGAGATGTTCACTCCAACTTTACCAGCTAAGACCTTCTAAACTGAGTTTTTCGATTAAGTTCGCGGACAGCCTTACTTTGATTGTGTCAAATAGACGAATACTTTCACCGGCGCACCATCATTCTTAAGAACGAATATGAGGTGGCAAAGCTATTATAAAGCTCGTACAGTTCTTCATTTCATCTTCTTCGTTACGAGTTGCTCTCAGTTCTGCTGATCTGGTGTAGACACTTAATTCAAATGTTGGCAGCATCTTCTGAGCATTGTTTGGCAATGTCCACGCCTCTGCGCTTATACTCGTAACAGGGCGAACAGGGCTTCTAGAAAGAGCTTGTTGCAAGTCGAGAAGAGCTTTGCCCAAAATAGCTTTGCCCAGATTAGCAAAAAATGTTCTTCACCTGATCTCCATGCTGTCATTGTTGGAGATATTTATGCTGGTGCTTAGGTAGACAAGGCAGGTGCTAGGTAAGTAGAAGTGGCATTAGGCCTTTAAACCAACTCACTTAGATCGTTGCCGATGCGTTGTGATACTACATAAGTAGACAAAGTCCTTTACAACTTCAAAGTTATAACTGCCAAGGGCGGCGTGTATTATAATGCCGTATCCTACTATTATTGTGTAGGATGATCCCATTTCTGGTTATCCCTTCCTGAATAATCATTTAGCAGTAATGTTTCCATTTTTCAAAAACTATTATAACGCATGCAAACTTCGCAAGGCCGGCATTGTTTTTCTATTTCATAAGTCAATTAAATAATGAAATATCTTAATATTCCGCAAAGTCATAGAAGGTGAACAGATCTCAATCCTTGCTTTTATATGCATATGATGCTTCAAAGGATTGCTTCTAAATATGTTTAACATCAGTATGAGTTACAGTTTGGCGCGTACACCCGTTTTAGGTGTTTGGCCGAGCTCCTCCTCCTATTTGTGGTGTGCGTCTTGATGTTGTTCCACAAATGGAGGGACCTACAGTTTTAAGCCGACTCCGAACGGCAGATATTTTTTATGAGGACATTTTTCATGGCAGAAATACACTCGGAGGTTTGCCATTGCCTGCCGAGGGGCGACCGCTATTAGAAAAATGTTTTTCTTAATTTTGGTGTTTCACCGAGATTCAAATCAACATTCTATCTGTGAATTCCGAATGGTAGTCACGCACCAGCCCATTCGGCAACGGTGGCCGCCCTAAATATAGGGGCCTCCGAAATAGTTCTTCATAGAAGTCCATTATTATTATTATTTGGTCATAATGTGTCGCAACCTCTGATGTGGTCTAATGTGCTTGATTGCAAGCCTGAAACAGGAGGCTTATGATGAATTTGGCTCCTTAGGTTTTTTGTTACATAACACCAATGGATTTAAATTCGCAGCACCAAGGTATATGACTCTTTGTCTTGTGAGAGCTGCATATTCGCATAAAATGTGCTCTGGAGTTTCATCATGCAGTTCGCAGAAACGTTAGATACTTGCTTCCACTACTTCTCACTTCCTGAAATGATAACAAAGGCTACAATGCCCCACATAGTATCCAGTGGCAGTTCATAAGCCCTCTTCATCTGGGTTAGGAGCCTATTTGGCCTGCCTCTGTCTTGGATTTTTCATCCAAATTCTCTATCTTCCCTGTCTTTGATACATTTTTTATGTGGAGTGTGGTGAGCTCACAAAAAGTTTCTGGAATATAGGAATACATAGTAGTAGTACTAGTAAATTTAGAACCATGAACAAGTTTTACGAGAAGACTCTCTAAAGGAACTCTCTTATGAAGTGCCAGTATCCCTTTTTTAATAATTCAGAATTCCTTGTAACATCGACGCATAGTTTTGAACCAGTGTTAAATTGAACGAACTATAACTATTTAGTTCACTCTGGTGCTGCTGTCACAGTACTTGTTAGGGTGAAACATTGCGGAGCCTTTCAAGGTGAGTCAGGTTTGATTGTTGACAGAGGCAAACTAATAATTGTTACATATATCGGGTGTTTACTTATCGCTATAGATAACTAAGGTTTGACAGCTGCAGATGGCAAACTGTGTTGACGTTTTTGCTCAATAAGGTTTGGCAAACCATCATGAACCGTTTAACGTCAGAACATTGCATCCAAATCATGGAAATTTTCAGCCTTATTTCTTTCGCTGCTAGCGAACCATGCTGACTGAATTTTTTTGCAAAACTTAATCAGCTAAACATCAACGAGATATGGTTCCAATAAGACGGCCGTACAACGCGTTAACAATCGATTTATTGCAATATTCAAGCCATCAGTGACGCCACACGGCCACATTTATTAGAAAAATTAGTCAAAAATTGGACTATTCAAATGGATCATATAACTTGTAGCCGCGGCGGGCATTCTAAGCCATATTTGGATTTGTATGATCACGAAACTTCATTTTGATATTGGGTACTGCTCGCTGCACTACGGTCAATGAAATTAAAATTAAAAAAAAAAAATCGGGAAGGTTTACTTTAAATTTTTCCACATTCGAGCGCAAAGGTTGATAGCGAGCAACGACATGCAAGCCTACCAGGCAGCTTGGAGTATTTTACAATGTTGAACTTGAGGTGAGTATTTCCTTTAAGAGTAAGTATAAAAACGTAAGTCTAAAAAGGTAATGATAAAAAACGCGTAAGTATAAACTTTAATTTTATTCGTATATAAATATTGTTTTTGTATAGATCTATCAGGTTGGGGCTCATATTCTCAACATTCCCATAATTGTTTCCATAACGTTTTGTGTTTCCACCAAATTGATGAAATTTGAACAAAACAATTTAAGTTGATTAAGTATTTTGTACCCATGGCTTTGCGTTCTTAAGCGATATTTGAGCTGCTATTGGTTATATATTGACTGAGCATAAGAATACAAATACATCTTACTAAAAGTTAAATAAAAATATTAAAATTTGATTTGACTGTTTTACATATTGCTCACTTGCTGCAAGAGTGTGAGCTCTTTTGTGTAAAAAATCATGCGAAACGATTAATCACTATGGGAAAGCGTGTCTTTTCTTTTACTTAGTGAGGCATATTAATTTAAAAGCTTTGAGCTGAATTTTTATTTTTTCGATTTTTCAAGTTATGACTTTCTTTCAAAAAACGAGCGATATGCAGTTATACTCTTATTGTAGGTGACTTATAAATATTGTGGAAATTCGTATCTGGTAACACTTTCTTATTTTCTGTAAGTGCATTGCCGATCACCGCTTGTCAATGACCAAAAAATATTAGGCACTAGTTTTTTCGTCATCAATTTGTGATTTCACCGATCTTGCAATATATTTACACATTCAAAAAAATTTAATTTTTACTAATTACATAAATAAAATATATATAATATATCGAAATTCAAAATTTATTATTAAAATTTAAAATTGAAATTATCAGAAAATAATAGAAAACCATTTATTTTCTCGCATATTTCACTTCTTTCTATATCTTAAAGTACTATTTTCACCTTAATCGCTGGCTCACTTACCTTGGCATCGGCGAAGCTGTAGTCATTTCTCACGATGGTAATCAGATAAATTGCGAATATCAGCGACCACAGATAAGTGTTCGTTATTCGCCTTTGGGCGCCACCACCCAAGAGACCTTGACGGCCTCTGGGCAACTTCATCGTTCAAATGCTTTGATTAGGCGTCAACAAATCACGACTCCACACTTCCAACACTGGACGTGCGGCAATACAGCCAACACCGTTGCAATTTTCAAACAATATTTCTTGCAATTTATTCCTTATGTTGAACAGTTCGTTTACAATTTAGAGCAATTTAAAAATGTTCGATTAAATAATTGCTAATTTCTAATGTCCTCCGGCCTAGCGATGCATCCAAATGCCCGCGAGTATTTTGTCAGTCTGCAGTTGCACTAATCAAATAAAATGTTTTGTAAAAATTTCACTCTCTCAGGTTGCACCTGGTTGCACAACTCCAATCTAATCGAATTTTAATTGAATTTGAGTAATTCCTCTTTGAATTAGTTGAATTTAAAACCGTAAAACTTATGTTTTTTTGCTTTCTTTCTTTTGTTCGAAACTAACACGCAGGCTACGACTATGACTACGACAACGGAATGAATGGAGGCGCACGGCGTTGTTGCCGTTGAGCGGCGTTACATTCAGTCGTTGCGAGCTGATGAAAATCTGTCTCGATGATCGGTCGTCGAGCACTCTCCCCACATGGAGACCGACAAGCGTTCGAAGTGGTACTAAACACGCGGCAATCGACAGATTTTCATGCTGCTCCAAAATTCGTATGTGCGCGAGCAATTGCCACACCAACACAAATGCACATTTCACTGCTAATGCAATGGTAGTTGTGCGCTCAAGCGGAAGGCAGCCGAGTGCTCTCAGTAGACTAATGTTGGTTGGTACTGGCGGGAATATGGCCGCGCCAAAGCAAATTGAACCATTCCGTTGCAAATGTAGGGGTGCGCGGCTTGCATTAGTATTGGTGTTTGGCGCTGCTTGTTTTTGGATGTGTTGAAGAAAAATATTGAGGATTTTAGATCGGACGTGCTCGCCTCATTCGATTGCCTTGGCGCACGGAAATCAAGAAATGGGTTTTGTAAACTTAGCATACAAGACGGGTTGAGAAGCTGCTAAGTTGCCCGCGTGCAGTTCGTTTCTTGCCTGGCTTTTCTTAGGCTGAGTGGCACTATTACAAAACTTAGCAATAAAGTTTCTTCCGAGATTATTTGAAGGTTTTTCGAATCTACTGATAAGGCGGATATTGCTGCGTATTTCCGTTTTCAACAAAACCCCGCGAAATTATGTCGCATGAAGATGTACATACACACATTTTTTGTTTTTAATAATGATGAAAACATAATAATGGAAATGTAATAATGAAAAAAAAAACCAAAAAAAAAACAGAACCAACAAAGCATTGATGTTGATACGGCTCAGCAATATATTTAAGAAACTCATTTTAATTCATAGTTTTAGAGTTGCCTAAATTGCGCTTACGAGTATTACGAAACTTGTATTCAGGATCATTTCCTTGCTCTCATTCACATACTGGAATACAAGTTAAATTCCAGCTGCTCTAAAGCAAAGCGTGATCAAATTCGAGCATAATTTGCGATTAGGCGCTCTAAATCGCCAGTCAGTAGGGCAAAAGGTCGATCTACTTAATTTTTGGCTGTTTTTGAAAAGTACACACACAAGCACATGTGCACATACATAGCTACTATAAAATACATGTTCAGGGTTTTTGAGATAAGAAAAGTTTGCGATCGCACCGAACGAAATCTCATTTTGGTTTGAGTGCTGTGATTTTAGATTAAGAGGCATTATGACTTTTCAATGAACTCAATATTCATCCTTGAATATTACAATTTTAAATTAGTCGTAGAATTTAGAAAATACTTTGTTACGAGTAAAACCGCAATCTGCAGCTATCAATGAAATAAATTATACAATTTCGTTGATTTCCGCTTAAAATATAAAAAACAATGTCTGTAACTTATTTTAGAATACTTTTAAATCTTTACTTCTTGAACCGAGACCTTGCCAATTTTTTTTCCTATTTTTTGTTGTTGTTTTAATTATCAATACCAAGAACTAGCTTTAGCGAATATGTCGCTGGTAAAGGAGTTTCCTTGTTTAAACGAATAAATGTTAATGATCACAAATTTTAAAACTTTGAATATTTCCTCGTTGTTTAACCAAGGTAACATAGCCCAAGTCGCACTTATTCATAAATTTAGTATTTTCTTACAAATGTAATGTACAATTTTGGTATAGTATTTTAAAGTGAATTGTTTTTAAGTTTTTTTTTTTTAATTTTTAGATTAAACTATATTCTCGTATATACAACTATTTAAAAACAATTTTCTGAAAAAGACTTTATATATATATACAGGGTTTTCCAAACAGAGGTGTTATTTTGATATTCAAAGAAAAATACTATTTTTAATATAAATGATCGGATGTTTATTTCATTATAAAGAGGAAGGTATGCCGTTAATAGTGGTAGATAACACCAGGCAAATGACCACCACGACCACGCTTACAGGACAATATCCTTTTCATGAAATTTTTCATAACCGAATTGCAAAGTGGCTGCCCTATGTCCTCGATAGTCTCACGAATTCCATCTTTGAGGTCTTGAATCGACCCTGTGCTGTTGGCGTAGACCTTCTCTTTCCCGTGGCCCTAAAGAAAAAAAGTCATAAGGTGTTATATCATAAGATTTCGGTGGCCAATTGTGATCACCCCTTCGATAGATAACACGGGCCGTTATCATCTCTCGATAGCGCAATCCATTCACCAATAACACCTGGGTGTTTGGCCCAGCTCCTCCTTCTATTTGTGGCTTGCGTCTTTATCTTGTTTCACAAATGGAGGGACCTATACTTTCAAGCGGACTCCGAACGGCAGACATTTTTATGAGGAGCTTTTTCGTGGCAGAAATACACTCGGAGGTTTGCCATTGCCTGCCGAGGGAATATGGCTGTTAGAAAAATTGTTTTCTTCTATTTGGTGTTTCACCGAGATTCAAACCTAAATTTTCTCTGAATTTCGAATGGTATATTTATAAAAATTTTTGACTTTTTGGGAAAAAATTTTAGTACTATTTAAAAAAAAAATAAAAAAAAATTACATTGTTTTATTTTATTTTTAGTGTAAAATATAATTACTATTTACAAACAAATTTTAGAAAAAGATTGCATTGTTATAATTTTTTTAATTGCTTAGGATAAAATAGAGGCACTAATAGAATAAAAAAAATTGAAAAAATATTTAATGTTTTAGAATAAAATATATTTCTATAATGTACACCAAGATGGTGTAGCCATTTTTTGCCTAGTGCAGAACATTTACAACGGATATGTTCTGAATTTTCAGTGTTCATTTCACAGAATCAGTAGATGATGGTCTCAAATAGACTAATTTTGTTTAAGTGATATCACAGACTACAGTGACCTGTAAAGTAACCAGGTAGAAGTCTTAAGTCTACTCTGCTGAGTGAAAGTAGCTTATCAGAAATTGCTCTTTCCGGCGTTAAGAATTGTCTCGCTTGTAGCTGACCAATAGAATTTCGCCAGTGTTAAACAAACTTATGAAATAATTAAGTAAAGGTTTCTGTATTTCCCGTAATTACTTTATTAGATCTTTAAACATTAATTAATGAAAAAAATACCTCTTTCATCGATCTTTACACACATGTTGTGTGGCTTAAAAATATGAAGTGAAACATTTGAAACATTTAAGGATAAATATCGCAGTAAGTACCTGAATACGTAAATAAAATTCACAGAACTACTCAGCTCGCCCATTTGGGAAAAAGCTTTGTTTTATTTGGCTTTTGAATTTTTTAGTTCATATGTTACTTTATACTTACTCGATAGTGACAAAAATAAATTTAGTACAGTTAGTATAGGAGGCACGAAAAGTCGACATGTTTTAAAACTTTACGTAAGCCTTGTAAAACAATTAATGTCTTATACGCCATGGTATTCAATACTCCGAACGTTTACACTGTATAATGATAAACTACAATATAAAGAAAATATAAAAAATAATATATAAATAATATACTTTTTTATATATATAAAAAATATAATAAATATGGTTTACGTGAAGTCAAAAATGTGTAAATAAAATTAAGAAATGATAAATACTCATTTCGAGTATGAGGGGAAGAAAAATGTGTATACCCAATATAACTTTTTATTACCACCGTGCATGACTTTTTTTGGTGGTTCAAAATCTTTGAAAAGCAAAATGCTTCAAGAATTTAAGAAATATCTATAATTCATATGAGCCACGTCACCTTTTTCAAGAATTAGAAAAAACGAATTTGGCATACGTGTACTTAGACAGACGTGGGATGGACAATTTAAAAATTATAAAATTTGTAAACAAAACAGCTTTCAATTTCAGCACAGAATATATCGTCGGCTGAATGGAAAATTTCCCTATATAGGCAACCGATTCGAAAACTCACTAAAAGTCTGACTTTTCCACTCTGCCAGCGATATATAAGGTTTTCCATTAAAAGGTGTTATTGGTAAATGGATTGCGCTATCGAGAGATGATTAACGATTTTTATGGCGGGAATTGGATGGTATTGATCTGGAGAACGCTTATTTTCAACAAGACGACGCTACGTGCCACAAAAGGAACGAAACCATTAATCTTTTACGGAAAAAGTTTCCGGGCCGTGTTATCTATCGAAGAAGTGATCTAAATTGGCCACCGAGATCTTGTGATTTAATACCTTGTGTCTTTTTTTTTAGGGCCACGTGAAAGAGAAGGTCTACGCCAACAGCCCAGGGTCGATTCAAGACCTCAAAGATGGAATTCGTGAGACTATCAAGGACATAGGGCAGCCACTTTGCAATTCGGTTATGGAAAACTTCATGAAAAGGATATTGTCCTGTAAGCGTGGTCGTGGTGATCATTTGCCTGATGTTATTTACCACTATTAACGGCATTCCTTCCTCTTTATAATGAAATAAACATCCGGTTATTTATATTAAAAAATAGCATTTTTCCTTGAATATCAAAATAACACCAAACAATCGATTCATGAATGCTTAACTGTTGAGAACGTCGAAATATCGATGTTGAAGGTTGTTCAGCAACACTTTGCGCTACAGCACCAATATTCTCAATAGAGCATTCAGGTTTTGGTCGACCTGCCATTTTTTTATCCTCAAAAGAACGAGTTTCTTGAAATTTCACCAAGCTTCGAATTGTCTACTACTTTGGACGATTATTTCCACGAAAAAAATTACGAATTTTCGATATTTTGTTCTTAAAGATCGACCATTTTAATAATGAGTTTTAATAATTTTAACGCATTGTTCTGTGGTATGAAATTGTACATCAATATCGAAGATAATATAAAAAGACGGTACAGGAATTATTCTCTACTGAGACCGAGGCGTCACTTTTGAAACACCTTTTATTCAGATGCAGATCTTATTAGAACGTCAAAATTGTTCTAATGACAGTTCAATATATTGTTTATAAGCCATCAAAAGCATTTGCGTCTCAGTTCTGTTGAATTTTTTTTTCTGTGATGGAATTCAAACGTAATAGTGTGATTGTGTTATATTTGGCTGGAAAATCGCAACCAGCCATTGTTCGTGAGCTCAGCCACCTCAAAGTGAATAAAATGTTTGTGTATCGCACTATAAAACGTTACAATGATACTGGTAGCATTGCAAAACGCTATGGAGGTGGACCAAAAAAAACCGCAACAACGCCAGAAATGGTTCGGAAAGTGAAGGCTCGACTTGAACGAAATCCACGTCGAAGTGGAAGAAAAATGGCCAAAGAACTGAAAATATCGCAAGACAGCATTCGACGCATATTGAAAAATAAGCTTAAGGTCAAGGCTTACAAGTTCCAAAAAGCACACGATCTTTCACCCCAGCACAAAAAAGTTCGGTGCGAAAGAGCAAAGGAGTTGTTGCGCTTGCACGTACGTGGCGAATTTCCTAACATTGTGTCTTCTGATGAACACAATTTCCCTATTTAGAAGTTCATAAACACTCAAAACGATCGTGTTTACTTGACCGAACGCTCATACGAGAACTTGAGCCTACGTATGGCCACTCGAAGCAATTTCCCATCGCAAGTAATGGTTTGGGCCGCAGTGACCCCTGATGGACGCTCTCCAATCGTTTTTATCGAGCCTGGTGTCAAAGTGAATGCGACTTATTATCGGGAAAGTGTTTTAGATGCTACTTTAGAGCCGTGGACACGCAAACATTTCAATCGTAGACCATGGACGTTCCAACAGGACTCGGCACCGTCTCATAAAGCTCCTGTGAACCAAGAATGGTTAAAAAATCATGTTCCATACTTCATTTCGTCCACACAATGGCTTTCGAATTCGCCAGACGCAAATCCGATAGACTATTCAATCTGGCCCATTTTGGACAGCAAGGTGAGGACTAAAAAATATGCCAGTATGGATGCACTGAAAAAAGCGATTATATGAGAATGGGCCAAAATACCTCAAGATCACATTCGTGCAGCATGCAACTCATTTTTTGACCGTTTGAAGGCTATAGTCAAGGTCAAAGGTGGTCATATCGAGCTACAGTGAATATATGTTAAAATTGTAATCATTTTTGAACAATTTTGTGTTTGAAATCAATAAAAACTAATTTCACACAAAAAAGTTATGTTGTTTTGAATAGGTAACGCTTCATATCGTTTACCCTGAGAATTTGTGGAAAACTGCCCGCTTTCGCTTTAGAACTGATTGACTTTGATTGGTTCGAAAAATTGGTTCTGGAAGTTGTTAGAGTGAAAAAAGTATTTATGTTTATGGAGTATTATATTCATGCTCAAGGACAATTATTAAACTTGAAATATATAAATGCTTGGCTTCTTCCTATCTATACGAGTGTTTATAGGTAGTTATCTATAGCTGTCGCGCATGGTTAAAATACGCTTCAACTATTTATAATTAGGGTATAAAGGGTAACCTACTAATGTATGAAAAATATGATGTATATTTAATACTTTTATTTGTATGGGGGGCAGATGTGGTTATGCACGATCTCACATCCCGTACTCATTGACGTTTTCTTGTTACTTAGTTGGCCACATCGGCCAACTAAGTCCATTTAGCTTTCGAAAGTTGTGCGCTGATTTGCCTTGACTTATAACAAAAAACATACTATGTTGCCATCGACAATATTCCTAACCGACAATATTCCAAACCGACAAACAAAACGACGGACTAGCAATCTGAAACATAAGTAATAGCGCCTACTGCAGTAGTGTTAGGAGGGCCAAAGCACACCAAAACGCCGACACATGATAATGGTTACTTAGGGACAGCGACTGTCGCGTAATTCCATCCGTTCAAGTCGTAAAAACACATACACAAATACAGTCATACATACATATACGTATAGGTGTACGATGTGATTGCTTAGTGCGAGCTTTATCGCTAAAAGCCTCCTCTTGGATTCACACACTCACATATATACTTGCATATATAATATATAGGCATTTAATTGTAGTGAGTATAAATTTGTGTACATATTCGCACACGGCGGATATGTCGGCACATCGGTATCATCATGAATGGGTGGCATGTCGCAAGATCAGCACAAACAATATGATGCCTCGGCAGATCCGAGCATGCCCAAATGAATGTCTTGCAGAATAGCACACTCGCACGTATCACACATACACAAAATGAACGCACACTCGTGCATGCGTATATGGGTGTTTATGAAAAGCTGATCACGAACGAAGCTTATCACTGAGTCGGTGGCGCAACCGACGCTGTTCTGTATCTCCTCCAGCAATCCGTGTGAGCAGAGTCTCTCACACAAATGCTGCCAAGCGAACTCACATACACTAGGAAAGCAAGTAGTAAGCTGTTGCGCTTGTACATGCACAGGCATACATATACGACACGATGTAGATGAGCGTAAGGCGGTTTGGTTGGCGGGCCATTGATGGACGTTTGTCGTTGGCTGGAAGTTATACTATAATTAGTCGAGTGGTGCCTTCTAAAGTAAGTGGCTGCTTCTAGAGCCGTGTACGCCATAGCCATTGCTTCTTCGTCGGTGGCGTTCATATATATTTTTTATGTGTGTGTTTTTTTTTGTTGTTTTGTATTTTGCGATTGTTGGAGTTGGTGTGTGGTGCGTTTGCGGGAATTATGCTCGTCTAGCAGCCAGCGTCAGCGAGTCGAGCATTCAGTCCGCTCCAGTCGATCCATAGTGTTAGATCGCTTTAGGAAGCCCGTCGTACCCGCACAACGCGTTAGGGTTGATGGGGTTTGTCAAAGGCAGAAAAAAAAATTCGCCTTTTGTTAATTTCGAAAGTTTCGTTTTTCTATTCCGTTCGTTTACGTAGTTTAAAGAAAGAAAACAAAAAAAAGTAGTTAAATGAATAAAAAATTAATACGACGAAAAATACGTGAACTTTTTAATGTTTAGTTTTTTTATATTAAATATTATATTTTATTAATTCATCGATTTGAAGAGTGGCAACGAATAAAAAGTAAAGGAACTATTTTATAATGAAAATTAAGCTAGAAACAATTTTTCCAACTAAGTGGCTAATTGAAATGTGTGCTCTAAGTGCAAAAAAAAAAAAACCTTGGTGTGCCTTGTTCGTTGTGTTCATTTGGTGTACTCAGCTCAGTAGATTTATCGTAGTTTTAAAGATTTCCCTAAATAATGGCATATGATTTTTTTCTTTTCTTTAATTTTTTATGAACATTTCTATTTTTGTTCATTTAAGGCAGTTGACTGTTGAAAATTGAAAAAAAGTTGGAAAAAGTGAAAGGAGCGCGTGCATAGAGCGTAGGGCATGATGGAGCCCCACTGGAAGCGGTAAGTGGAAATGTTTATGATTGTGCAACTGTAACTTGACGTTTGACGAAATACCGTTAAAACTTAAAAAAACACAGAGTTTAAATGAAAGATAAATTATTTTTTAAATTAAATAAAGTTAAATAAAATCAACTAGTTTTTACCCAAATGCATGAAAATAAGTTTCGAAATTTGACTTAGTTGAAAACTCTACTCACTCATACCTTCAGCAGATTTGCTCGACTGCTCGTAAGTTATGGCGGCTGCGCACGTAATTTTCACTAAATATATTATGAATAAAATATTTAATAATTTTAATGAAGTTAATTTATAGCGTTAACGAGAGTATTTTAAATGATAGTTCGTACGTTTTTCGGAAGTTAATATAAATTTCATTCTTAATATGGATATAAGAAAAAATACCGTTAAATAATGAAGACAATTGTACAATTTAAGGTGAATTAATTTAATTAGGTGGCGGCCGTAGCCGAATGGTTTGGTGCGTGACTACCATTCGGAATACGTAGGCTCGAAATTTGCGTGTAAGAAACACCAAATTGCAGAAAAACATTTTTCTAATAGCGGTCGCCCCTCGGCAGGCAATGCAAACCTCCAAGTGTATTTCCGCCATGAAAAAGCTCCGTATAAAAAATGTATTTATTCTTTAATTTAATTACAACTTTATAAATATTGTTTTTTAGAAAATTCTTTATTTATTTGAAATGATTTATATCACGACGGCCGCCTTGGTTCGAACTCTGCTATATATTTGAAACACCAAATGATAGAAAAAGTTTTTCTACGAGTAATAGCGGTTACCCCTCTACTGGCAATTGCAATGTGCTTATGCTATGAAAAAGCTCCTCATAAAAATCCATCTGCCGTTTGCAGGTCGCTTAAAACCGTAAGTTCCTCCATTTGTGCGAAAAACATCAAGATGTACAAATAGAAGGAGGAACTCGGTCAAACGTCCAATTGTATGAATATATATACACATGTGAATGAAAAAAAATTTTTTTTTCAAACTTGTTTTGAAAAAAATTTTTGTAAAGAACTTAAACGCCAATCATATACATGTACATATGTAGATTATTACTTTTTTTAATTTTTTTTGTAATTTTTTGTTGTGAAATTTTTTTTTTTTTTAATTTTTCTATAAAGGGTTTAAGCGCCAATTATATGCATACATATGTATGTATATCTAGATAAATTAAATTTTTTTCTTTTATATTAGAATTTTTATTTGTTTGAAATTCATATTTTTTTTTAACTCTTTTTTAAATTTTTTTAAGAGAACAATTACACAATTAAATTCTGCTGATTAACTTATAGTCGGTTCTTGCACTTCAGCAGCGTTTTCCAAAAATGCATGGCTATTTTTTTATGCCGTTACAACATACAAATATAAATAATGGATTTTGAATAGAAATAAAACAACGAAAATTCAAATTGATTGGGCAATCTTTATTATTTTTCTGTAGAACCATTCATAACTACGCCACAATTCGGCCATCGGTAAAAATCAATTCTGAGTTACTCGCTGGAGGACTTCGGTCGATATCTCGTGAATAACTTTAGTAATTTTGGCTTTCAATGACTTTATCGAAGCTGGTTTACCCACAAAGCATTTAGACTTTACATATCCTCACAAATAAAAGGCCAAAGGTATGATACCACACGATCTTGGTGGTCAATCCACTAGTCCGAGACGAAAGATAAATTGTTCACGGAAACGCCAGCAAACGACGCAGTAAATCCATTGTTTCACGGGCTGTATGGCAAGTAGCGCCGTCCGCCGTTGTTGTGGAAATCACGGGCTTCAATTTCTGGCATCAGCAAGTCGTTCATCATGGTGCGATAGCGTTCGCCATTCACTGTTACATTAGCGCCGGCCGATGATTCTTCCAGCCCATAAGCCGCAGGAAACGGTTATTTTTAATAGATGTAATGACTGTTCTTGAATGGTTTCGTGTTGCTGCGCAGCCCAAATATGGCTATTTTGTTTAGTGACGTAGCCCTACAGCTAAAAATAGGCCCCATCGCTGTACATTAGAAGTCGGCCTGAGCGCGCGATCAACACTTTTTACAGAGCGTCGATATTCGTAATACGATTCTACGATTCGAATCGATGCACGATTTTTAAACGTTGTCGAGACGTAAGCCTTCCCATGATGAAATGCCAATGAATACTGAAAAAAAAATTATGTATTTAGTTTAACAGTAGTCTCGCGTGATCTGTCAAAAACCCCTATTGGAAAAAGTACATCCAATTTGATTACCCTTTACTTAACATAAATGTTCGAAATGAATCACCGCACAGAATTTTAAGATGCCACCGCTATGAGTTTTATAGAAAAGTCATAACTTATCTTAAGCAGTAATTTCACTTACTTAGAAACGCCATTCCAAACGATATAGGAAATATCTTCTTTAGTTATCAATCTGTGAATGTTGTCTTTGGTGATCAACCACCGTCTCTCAAGCGACATGCACTATTATTCGGCTCAGCCCTCGAAATTATGTTATATTGAAGTACAAGTACAAGGTGGCGCATTGATCAACCTATCGGAAGGTTTATAATGTTTGAAAATTACGTTTTACGGCAATCATATTTCACACTTGTGAATTAGACAGCTGCATTACAAAAGCAGACAAGCAATGAAGCGCGTAAAGGTATATTACATATACAAACCCCTTCAAATCTATATTCCATATCCGGGTTTTTATACAGCGGTGTTGATGGCTCCACTTTCAAATTAAATAGAAATAATAGAATTATTTAGAATAAAAAAATAAAATAAAAAATTTATTAAAACTAATGGTTTCTATAGCCCGAATTGATCACAATAGACTATGAGCCTTATTGTGTCCCACAGGACAACCGCTTCAACCTACGCTAACCTAGCCCGAATTGACTGTATTTTTCTATGGTTCAATATGTGCGTAGCTTTTATTAATTTCCTTTGCTTTTATGTTTTGAATATGAGCCAAATTGAAATGATTTTTAGAGATATCTCCACCACAGCGTCTTCTTCTTCTTCTTGAGTGGCGCAATAACCGGTTACACGATTTTGGCCGAGTTTAACAAAGCGCCAACTATTTGAAAATTTGACGATTTTCTTCTAATTCAATTGAAGACAAACTTATTCAGTGAGTCTTTAAGCAATCGGCTGGCTACTATACCGATGAGTTTGCCGTTCACAAACATAAGCAGGAAGGCGGCTAAATTTTGATGCATAAAATTAATTTCCGGGATTTCTAATAACACAAAAGCTCTACTAACGGCGATGGCACCTTCTTTATATATATATATATATAATTGGCTCTTGTGCTCTTTATTGTGTTTGGCCGAGCTCCTGTTTTTTGCACATATAGAAGGACCCAGAGTTTTAAGCCGACTCCGAACGGCAGATGGTTTTTTATGAAGAGTTTTTTCATGGCAGAAATACATTTGGAGGCTTCTGAGGAGTGACTCCATAAGAAAAAACTTTTTCTATCAATCCTTCTTTAGACAATGGAAAATCTGCGAAGTTTGTCCGATTGAATGAAAAGCTCGGCCTATGTCTTCCTTATATCCTGTTTCATTGTACAATACCAACAAGTTGTACAGGGTTCTCCAATACGGACTATTTTCGTCAGCTTAGCTGAGCGTCATCTGCTTTCCTTTTTTGCGATTTGTAAAAAATTCATCGTACAGTGTAGAAAGACGCATACAATTTGTTGAACTTTACTATGAAAACTGGACGTTCACTTAAACTTGGTTTTCGTAAATTACTTGATGTATTTGGTCGCCATAAGCTACTGAACGCAAAATAAAGTATATATATATATAGATATATATATATATAATTGGCACGTACACCCTTTTTGGGTGTTTGGCCGAGCTCATCCTCCTATTTGTGGTGTGCGTCTTGATGTTGTTCCACAAATGGAGGGACCTACAGTTTTAAGCCGACTCCGAACGGCAGATATTTTTATGAGGAGCTTTTTCATGGCAGAAATACCCTCAGAGGTTTGCCATTGCCTGCCGAGGGGCGACCGCTATTAGAAAAATGTTTTTCTTTTTTTGTTTTTAATTTTGGTGTTTTACCGAGATTTGAACCTACGTTTCCTCTTTGAATTCCGAATGGTAGTCACGCACCAACCCATTCCGCTATGGCGGCCGAAATAAAGTACATATATGATCAGAAAATTTGAGACTAGCAGTTATGTAGATGTTAAATAGCATCCAAACTGTACGCAATCGGAATGCTCGAAAGATAAATTTAATTTTATACTTGAGAGTGTTAAAGAGGACCCGAAAATGTTAATTCCACGTCGCTCACAACATTTGAGCATTCTTAAGACAGTTAAAGTTCGATAGTCACAAAACCTTTAAGCTGCTAAAACAATAGCTTTTAAGCATTAAAAAGTCACTAATAAAAACAACCCTGCATTTGAATAAATGCTAAGCTTAATCTTTTGATTTTGTATCAAAGTATTGCTTTCTGTTGCTCAATTCCGGCTCACTGCAGATGAATGCGAGCCATTCGTTCACCAATCAAACAGCTGTCCAATTGGTGATATCTTTAGAGGAGGAGGGCGTAAGGCGTAAGCGAAAAATTGCTTTTTCCTATACATTAACTTTACTCCGGTGTTATCATTCACCGTTTGCCTAGGAAATAAACCAGAAATGAGATGCAGGAACATAAATTTGATATCAACCTGCAGTGAGGCGCAGGTTGATACTAGCGACGATTTTTTTTTTTTTTGCTGCAATGATGTATGTATGTATGTATCAATACGCATGAGATTTTGATCGGCTTCAACAAAACACACCAGTTGCTTATTGTTCACAATTAAGCTGACTCAGATTGGAAACACCAAGTCGGACCCAAACCTTTTTCTAGTTTGGTTTTCTATACACAAGTTCAGCTGTGTAACTTAGAAAGCAGAAAAAATTCCTTTGTCTGAAGAATCGGTTTATATGCGAGCAATAGTGCGTGAATACGATACGGTAGTGCCTGGATTCGAAACCCAGTGTATAGTATACCCACCCCAAATGATGGATACACATTTTTTTAACAGTGGTTGCCCCTCTTCTGCTGTCAAAAATCTGCTCATAAAAAATTATTACTCCTTTGTGGAAAAACATGAAATAGAATTAGGACCTCGTTTAAGCACCCAATAAAGAGTGTAAGCGCCAATTATATTAGTTTGGAGAAAGAGAAAACCATTATTTTCTCGGTAGATGGCTGTAGTGATCGATAACTCGCAAAGTATCGATCAAACGATTTCGAGTTTAAGCTCCTTGTTAAGGTGAGATTTCACACTAAAAAAACTCTTGTGCTGTTTTTGGTTTATTCCAATGAGTTGTGAGTTAAAGGGTGTTAACAATGCAAGTCAACAAAGAGAAAATTCGGTTTTTTTTATAAAGGCGAAAATGCAAGCCAGGTCGCTGAAATTGTGAATGGCGGTGGTGGTTTATGGTGCCGATACTGTAACAGCTAATTACGTGCAATTTCGGCTTCGTGATTCCGTTTAGGCATTTTAGGTGTTAAAGAAATTGTCAATAAAATCACAAAAATAATCGAATTAGACCGGTATTTTGGTAGTCGTAGCATCGTAGCAGCCCCACGTGCTAAAGATCGACCGTTTTAAAAAATTTGGGCAAATATTTTATATAAATAATAGATTTATTCTTCCCCAAACTAATATAATACATAAAGTAAAATATCTCCAGTTTTTTTTAATTAAGTTTTTAAAATTTTGTATCTTAATATCTCCTAAACCTAAGAATTTCCCGCAACACTAAGCAGGCGGAAGTACTGGCAATTGGGGAAGCTTTTAGGTTACTAATCGCAGATTTCTCTTTTAAGGGCAATATCGCTATTCTTTCGGATAGCCAAGCTGCCATCCAGGCACTGGAGGCGACTATAACAACCTCTAAAGTGGTGGAGCAAAGTAGGAATAGTCTCACCACCTTGAGTGAAAACCATAAAGTAACCTTAATTTGGGTCCCGGGACACCGGAACATAGAACTAGCTGATGAACTGGTCCCCCTTCGTTGCCATGAATAGCGTTCTTGCAGTACAAGTATTCACACCATTAGGTGCGGTCAAGAATGCAATTTACCTAAAATACCTTCGATTCGAATTGCAGATTGTAGATGGAGAGACCAGACGAAATGCAAAGTCAGCAGGACGTTATGGCCCTCCAAGAACCTCAAGCAATCGTCGACATTGATAAACATGACTCGACGGGACGCCTGAATACTAACGGCAGTCATAACTGGCTTCTGGTCTATCGGAGAACAAGCCGCCAAAATGGGCATCCCTCACAACACATATTGTCATAGTTGTAAATAACCGGAGAAAAAGGAAACAGTCTTCCATTTCCTCTGTGAATGCCCTGCCCTATGGAAGGACAGAATGTTAACCCTGGGCAAACCGCTGTTCGAGAGTCTCGAGCAACTGTCTGGCTTAGACGTCAATAGCCTAATAAGCTTTCTAAACCGCACAGACTGGATATAGTCTTGCTGTAAATAACTGTTAAACAATTTGGTAACGAGGATGTGACAACAAAATGGTGCGGAAGCGCTAGTTGGATTCTGGATGAATCACCACTCTAACCAACCAACCACCCAAGCACCTTTTTCTCCTCCAACTATTAAAATGGGCTTAACTAGCCGAGACAGTAAACTATTCCGTGTCCTTTAACTCTTTTAGTTCTCTCAACTACTTGACAAAGATAAATTTATTGATTCCGAAACTATGGCAAGTTCGAAGTAAAGGTTCACTATTTTGCTCAACTATTTTAAGGTTTTTAAAGCCATTTAGCAAAACTAATTGTATCTTATACAGATCGGCTTTATTCCGAACAGCTGTGGATCTCTTTTGGATTTCGGTTTCCCGAATTCTGCAGAAGCTGTCTCAACACTTTAAGTGGATAACTCGTTAATGAGTTAAAAAATCTCAGCACTATGGAATTCAGTGATCTTCTAATGTTTTTGATCAGTTCATATCGGTTTTAGGAGAGATCGGGACAAATTTCCTATGTGACACCACAATGGGCTATGTCCTGAGTGCGTTCTGTAGTGGACAACCACTAGTTAATTTCACTTCACTTTAAATCTAACCACATCTGTTAAAGATCACAATCGCATATTTAGTTTTAAATTTTCACAGCCTATTTTGGATTTCTTGTACAATAGAACCTTTTGGTCCCAGTACTTAATTCCATCATAGTAATAATAATTTAAAATTCTGCATCCTATTCCTCACAACCCTAAGTCGGATATTTTGTTTTAATACTGTTACTATTTCCACTTTTTCTTTGATTATTTTATTTTCCTGTAATCTTAGCATCTCTGAAACCTCAATTTTTTAACGATTTATTGAAGTGGTAACTTTTACGGTAAAAAGTTCTCTGCCTAGTTTGAATTTCTTAGAAACCTTTCTCTTAAATATGAGTGTCTCTTCGCTGTGTTTCTCTTTAAACATTTTCTCTGGTAAAGATCTCACAACACACACAATTACAGAAATGCCAGAAAGTATGTATGTGTGTATGTGCAAGCAGTTATGCACATGAAATGCTGAGGCGTAAAGACTTATACTCTGTGTGCTTTATTTATATTGTAATGTTAAGTAAATTATTAAAACTACTTATTGCATATTTTTAATATTTTCAATTTAGGTGCTACATTTATTGATTAAATTTAATTTTATAATTTTTCTTTCGGCACTAACGACACTCGAAACTTTTCTATTTTGTAGGCTAATTTTCGCCGCTACAATAGCTGGAGCGTTACTTGGCGCAAATGCGGTAGGATTAGCTATTAAACTGTGTTCACTTTCATTTCATTTCGCTTAATTTTATTTTATTCAGCAATTTTGGAAAAATACCGACACGGGTGCAATTTATAATCCACCCAGCCATTATAGAGATGAATCAACACCTCCACGTTCACCAATCGATGATAGTTATGCGATTATCGAAACTGTGACCACAAATCGTCAAGGACCTCCTCGAAATTGTACATCCGGCACAGTTGGTTGTATCCCAAAATGTTTTGCTGAGAAGGGTAATCGCGGTTTTCCCGGTGAAGCTGGTCCAGCCGGTCCGAAAGGCATGCCTGGGTATCCTGGTCCCGAAGGTCCACCCGGCGATAAGGGCCAAAAAGGTGATCCTGGTCCATTAGGTCCACGCGGTTATAAAGGTGAACGAGGTGTTTCCGGCATTCCTGGTATGCCTGGCGTACCCGGTGTACAGGGTATCTCAGGTAATCCTGGCTCCCCTGGATCACCTGGCAAAGATGGTTGTGACGGCCAAGATGGTATACCCGGTCTACAAGGTCTGAGTGGTATGGCTGGTCCACGCGGTTATCCCGGTCAGCCTGGTGTTAAAGGTGAAAAGGGTGAACCTGCAAAGGAAAATGGTGATTATGCTAAAGGTGAAAAGGGTGAACCTGGTTTCGCTGGACGCTCTGGCAACCCAGGTCCCGAAGGTCAACAAGGTCCTAAAGGTGATCGTGGTGATACTGGACAGTATGGTCCACCTGGTCCACGTGGTGAACGCGGTCTGAAGGGTGATAAAGGTGCGCCATGCTTTGCCCCTCCACAACCTGGCAAGAAAGGTGACAAGGGTGAAAAGGGAGAGCCCGCTTCTGTGAAGCATTCGACGACGCAAAAAAGCATTACCGGAGAAAAGGGCGAAAGGGGTGAGAAGGGAGAACCAGGTATACCTGGAGCGAAAGGTGATCCGGGTTATACTGGCGAGACTGGTCGTGATGGTATGAAGGGTGAAAAAGGTTTGCCTGGCGGTCCAGGTGATAGAGTAAGTTAATGACAAAGCAATTTATTGAAATGCAAAAATTTTATTTGTAATATTTCAGGGACGTCAAGGTAATTTCGGACCCCCTGGCCCACCTGGTCAAAAGGGTGATCGTGGTGAAACTGGATTAAACGGTTTGGCTGGTAAACCTGGTCAAAAGGGTGAACCAGGTCTTCCTGGCAGACCTGGTGAGCGCGGTTTACTTGGACCTCCAGGTCCGCCTGGTGGTGGTCGAGGCTCTCCTGGTGCACCTGGCCCCAAAGGTCCCCGTGGTTACACCGGTGCTCCTGGTCCCAAGGGTTTAGATGGTGTTGACGGTCCTCCTGGTGCACAAGGTATTCCTGGACCTAAAGGTGGTCCAGGTTTACCTGGCCGCCCTGGTGTTGAAGGTCCCCCTGGCGAGAAAGGTGAAAAGGGTAATGCAGGTCGCACAGGTCCTACTGGCCCCATTGGTCCCATGGGTCATACTGGTCCACCAGGTCCAGAAGGTCAAAAGGGTGAGCCCGGATATCCTGGTATTGGTATTGTGGGTCCTAAAGGTGATGATGGCACACCTGGGTAAGTTAAAAAGACTTGTTAGACAGATTGAAAATTTATGGCGCTAAATTTGAAAACTATTTCTCTAAACAGTATTCCCGGACTAAAAGGTCAAAAAGGTGAACGAGGTTTCAAAGGTAACGCTGGTGCGCCAGGAGATTCCAAATTTGGGCGTCCAGGTTCTCCTGGACGTGCTGGATTACCTGGTCAGAAAGGTGATGAAGGGCGCCCTGGTATTCCCGGACAAAAAGGTGACATGGGTGCCAAGGGTGATGTAGGCGGTAAATGCTCGTCCTGTCCTGCTGGTGCTAAAGGTGATAAAGGCGATCGTGGCTTGGACGGTTTTCCTGGAACACCCGGTGCACGAGGTCCTCCTGGAGCTGTTGGTGCTCCTGGCGAACGTGGTTCTGATGGAATTGCTGGTATGGATGGACCTCCTGGCGAAAAAGGTGAAGATGGCAGAGACGGAATGATGGGACCTGAAGGTCCCGCTGGTAAAGATGCGATAATCGACATAAGTCTTACCAAAACTGAGAAGGGAGATAAAGGTGACAGAGGCTATCCTGGACCAGCTGGTTTGAAGGGAGACCGTGGTGAATCTGGTTTTCCTGGTATTAGTGGTGCCAAAGGAGAAATAGGTGCTAAAGGTGATAAGGGTTATGCTGGTCAGCCTGGTGTGGATGGTATGCCTGGAAACCCAGGACGCGATGGACGCGATGGTATCCCCGGTTTAAGCATAAAGGGTGAACCTGGTCGCCCAGGTCGTGATGGAATTAAGGGTGACAAAGGAACCTCCGGATATTCTGGGCAAAAGGGTGATCCTGGAACCTGTGACGCCGCCATGTTAACAGTTCCCGCCAAGGGAAATAAAGGTGATCGAGGTATACCTGGAATGCCTGGTCCAATGGGTCCCATGGGCGACAAGGGTGACCAAGGACGTATTGGACCGAAAGGTGAAATGGGTCCACAAGGTCCCGTAGGCCCTGTAGGTCCACGCGGTTTGACAGGTCCACGTGGAGAGAAAGGCAACCCAGGTGTTATGGGTGCTCCTGGAAACCCTGGTAAAGATGGATTAAGAGGACCTCCTGGCAGAAACGGAGAACGTGGACTAAAAGGTGAACAAGGTATCTCTGTTGCTGGTCCACCAGGACCGCAAGGTCGTGATGGCTTACCTGGCCTGAAAGGTGATCGTGGTGCTCCTGGCGCGTACGGCCCACCGGGTCCAGATGGAGCTGTGGGTTATCCGGGCGACAAAGGTGATTCTGGTTTGCCTGGACCCACTGGTATGGCTGGACCTGTTGGTCCTAAAGGTGATATTGGTCCACTTGGGCCACCCGGAACTCCCGGTCCACCTGGTAAGCCTGGTGTAGATGGTGTACAAGGACGTGATGGAGCAAAGGGCGAACCTGGCAATCCTGGTTGGGTTGGTATGCCCGGATCTAAGGGCGAACGCGGTGCCCCTGGTAACGATGGACCCAAAGGCTTCCCTGGCGCTACTGGAGCCCCTGGAAAACGCGGTACTCCTGGTCCCTCTGGCATAGATGGTAAATACATAATGGAAATATATTTAGCCAACCAACACTAACAAAAGATGTGTTCACTTTATTTCAGGCATGAAGGGAGACAAGGGTGAAATCGGCTTAACTGGCAATGATGGTTTAACTGGACCACGAGGACCTCCCGGTGCCCCTGGCCCAATGGGAGTTAAAGGTGATATTGGTCCACAAGGTCCACCTGGAACTGATGGTCGTCCTGGATTGAATGGCGAAAAGGGTGCTCAAGGCTTGCCTGGTTTTGACGGTCCACAAGGTTTACCCGGTGACGCTGCGGAAAAAGGACAAAAGGGAGAGCCGGGTCTGTCTGGTTTACGCGGTCCTGAAGGACAACCGGGTATAAATGGTTTGCCTGGCGAAAAAGGTTCCGCGGGAGTGTCCATTCGTGGAACCCCTGGAGCCAAGGGTGATAAAGGTGATCGTGGTCGGGATGGTATCGATGGACGTGATGGCAAGCCTGGACAAAAGGGAGAAGCTGGATTCCCTGGTATGAAAGGACAAAGAGGTGATAAGGGGGATATGGGCCTATCGGGTGCCCCGGGTGCTCCTGGCATAGATGGAAGACCCGGAGAGACAGGCGCACCTGGTCCAGTTGGATATACTGGCGCTAAGGGAGACAAAGGAGACTATGGTTATCAAGGAGTACAGGGTGTAAAAGGTAACAAGGGTGCTACTGGTCTACCTGGTTTAGATGGAGCTCCTGGGCCAAAAGGTGAACGTGGTTTTCCTGGTGTAAACGGAATTGATGCTCAGCCAATAACCATTAAGGGAGATAAAGGAGAAATGGGTGAATTCGGAGTGGTTGGTTTGCCTGGTCCTATGGGCCTTAAGGGTAATCAAGGTATACCGGGATTAAGAGGACAAAAAGGAGAACGTGGACTAACTGGTCCTCTGGGCATGCCTGGTTTGGCTGGTGAACCTGGTCTTAAGGGTGATCAAGGTCCTGCTGGCGAGCCTGGAGCACCTGGGCCTGCCATCAAGGGTGAAAAAGGGCTGCCCGGAAGGTCTGGAAAGAACGGTCGTGAAGGTAAATAAATATATACTCTACATTATATATTTTAAATACAAAAAATAAAAAATATATGGCTAATAGGTGCCCCTGGTGTAATTGGACAAAAGGGCGAAAAGGGTCTTCCCGGCCTCGCTGGTATGCCCGGTTTGGTTGGATTGCCTGGCCCTGTTGGTCCACCTGGCTTAAAAGGTGAACGGGGCCCCATGGGACTTCCTGGACGTGACGGCGCTGATGGCTTGCCTGGAGCTCCTGGTCTCAAGGGTGATATGGGTTTCACAGGTCCCAAAGGAGAGCGCGGTTTAACTGGATTTGAAGGCCAAAAGGGCGACAAGGGTGAACAAGGCTTACCTGGACCGCAAGGTTTACCAGGTTTGAATGGAATGAAAGGTGATCGCGGTTATCCAGGTATGGATGGATTACCTGGACCTGTGGGTGCGCCTGGTGAAAAGGGTGCGACCGGACCTAAAGGTCGCGATGGACGAGATGGCACGCCTGGAGCGCGTGGTCAAAAGGGTGAACCTGGCCTACTACCACCACCAGGACCTAAAGGTGAACCTGGACACCCAGGTCGCGATGGCGAGAAAGGAGATCGCGGTGCACCTGGACCACGTGGTTTGATTGGCTTACAAGGCGAACGTGGCGAGAAAGGTGAAATGGGCTTAACTGGTCGGATTGGACAAATCGGACGACCAGGACCTAAAGGTGAACAAGGCTTGCCTGGACCACCAGGACGTGACGGTGCTCCCGGCCTGATAGGTATACAAGGTGAAGCCGGTGCAGCGTGCACAGCAGCACAAGACTACCTTACCGGCATACTGCTGGTCAAGCACAGTCAATCCGAAGAGACACCACGTTGCCCGCTGGGCCAAATCGAACTATGGACAGGCTTTTCCATGTTGTACGTAGACGGCAACGACTATGCGCACAATCAAGATCTCGGCTCTGCTGGTTCCTGTGTGCGTCGCTTCTCAACACTGCCAGTGATGTCATGCGGCCAGAACAACATTTGCAATTATGCATCGAGAAACGATAAGACCTTCTGGCTATCAACATCTGCCCCCATCCCAATGATGCCCATTAATAACGAAGAAATCAGCAAATATATTTCGCGCTGTGTGGTCTGCGAGGCCCCAGCGAACGTGATCGCTGTACACAGCCAGTCGCTAACAATTCCCGACTGCCCCTACGGATGGGAAAGCCTATGGATAGGCTACAGCTTCGTAATGGTAATTGTCTTAGTTAAATTTCTAAATCTTGCGAAAAAGTAATTACATTATTTTTTCTCCATATTCTAGCACACTGCCGTAGGTAATGGCGGCGGTGGTCAGGCGTTGGCATCGCCCGGTTCTTGTCTGGAAGACTTCCGCGCCACACCATTCATTGAGTGTAATGGCGGTAAAGGTCACTGCCACTTTTACGAAACAATGACCAGCTTCTGGCTGGTCACAGTCGAGAACAACGAACAGTTCCAACGCCCCGCAATGCAAACACTCAAAGCCGGCAATTTGCTGCAACGAGTATCTAGATGTACAGTCTGTATAAAAAATTCAACATAAGCACAATTCTTAAACTTGATTTTCTCCAAAAATTTTATGCCACTATAGTCAAAAGTCAATTATAGTCGAAAGTCAATTTTATTCAATAACTTATTTAACTTTACACTCGAGTCGGCAAAACCCAGAACAAAAGATTCAAAGAAAATGCCGTTAAGAAAACATCCAAACCTTAAACCCGAAAAGAGTTACAAGTAACAATTTGCTATGATTTCCTTAAAATTCCACGAGAATAAACTTTACGGTCACGCCGTAGTTTCTAATGATTATTGTATGTAATCGAAGAGTACTTGCCCAAGTGTTAATGTTAATTTTTACATATACAAACAAAAATGAAAACAAAAATTCTGCCATTATTCTATGAAGTTGCAAAAGTTTAAAGCTTCTTGTTTTTTAATTGTAATATTAGCATGTAAACTATAAGCGAAATGAAAAATAAAACATAACTAAATATGTAATATGTGTAGTAGCCATCTAATAAACTGTATATTTGTATGAAAAAATAAAATAAAATAAAACGATACACAAATACCGAATACATCAATAAAATGAAATTCCTAGGCAATATACAATATTTTTACACTAAATAACTAAATAAAGTGAGAAACATAAAAATTTTATAAAATCGAACGATTCATTTCAAAGAAGGTCGCTCAAATAAATCTCCTATACTTATGCAATAGTATTTTTGTATTTAGGTCCCGTACTGTTAGTTCTGTGCCGAGCTATTATAGCTTTGTTCACAATTTGTAAATTAAATATGGCTGCTCTCGCAGTACGATCGTGCCTGATAAATAATCTGAAGACAGATCGGCACATGTCTCAGCGGTAATGAGATTCTATCGAATGATTTTAGTAACCGCAAAGTCAATCAAATCTGGCATTTTCAAAGTCAAACGGACCATTGACCGTCTTGGAGATACAACATGAAGACTGTTTTGGCTGTCGACAATGGAATAATAAAGTTATCGACCTTTCAGATTATGTAAAACAACCTCCATGGCGAATCGGCGTATTCGACTATGAGCAGCTAGAAGTTACTCAAGTTACTTTTCGACACCCATTTTCCGACAAATCCGGACTCGGACAATACCTAGCTAGGGTAGCGTATAAAACGGCAGATGTTTTTTGATGAGGAGCTTTTTCATGGCAGAAATACAAACGGAACTTTGCCATTGCCTGCCGACGGGCGACCACTATTAGAAAAAACCTCTTCGATCATTTTGGTGTTTCGTGCTCACAGCGGGTCTCAAACCCTAACGTTACCTTAACCTGGGCCCCGGGACATTGGAACATTGAAGGCAATGAAAAAACAGATGAACTGGCAAGAACTGCGGAATTAAGAATGCAATTTCCTTAAAATATCTACAAAACGCCAAACGTATATGTAAAGACCAAACGACACCTACAACCTATGACGCACCTACAAACAAACGTCAGCATTGATAAACGACATTGCATTGTAACGGCAGAACGCCTGGGGACTCACGGTAGTCATAGCCAAAATGGGCATCCCTCACAAGGCACACAACCACAGTTCTAAACAACCAGAGAAATAGAAAACGATCTTCCATTTCCTCTGCGAATGCCCAGTTTTACGGAAGATGAAAATGTCTACACTGGCAAACCACTGTTCCAGAGTCTCGAACAACTAAAGAGTGATTTTTTAAGAGCTATAGGAAAGTTTTTCAAAAAAACACACGTAAAATTCAGAAAAATGCATGAAATGTTTATTTAAATCGATAGTGCAGTCCATATAATTTAATGTTTAAAGATTATTTTATGCAAATGTTGACCGCGACTGTGCTTCAAATGGTCCATCCGCTTAGTCCAATTTTGGCATACTCTTTCCAATGTTCCGGCCGGTATCTCACATATAAATGCTTTAATGTTGTCTTCCAATGCGTGATTGAAGCAGGCTTGTCTGAATAGACATGAGCTTTAACATAGCCCCACAAAAAATAATCTAAAGCCGTTATATCGCACGTTCTGGGTGGCCAATTGACAGGTCCCGAACGTGAAATAAAATGTTCACCGAGCTCGCCTCTCAACAAGTCCATTGTTATCATTTCACCGTAGCGCTCACCATTCACAGTTACGTTACGATTCGCAGCATCTTTGAAGAAGTACGGCCCAATGATACCTCCAGCCCATAAACCGCACCAAACTGTGACCTTTTCTGGATACATTGGATCTTGCAATTTTTCTGGCTGATCTTCACTCCAAAATCGACAATTCTGCTTATTTACGTACCCATTTATCCAAAAATGAGCTTCGTCGCGGAACACAATTTTTCGATAAAAAAGTGGATCTTCGACCAACTTTCCAAGAGCCCATTCACCAAAAATTCTGCGTTGTGGTAGGTCGTTCGGCTTCAATTCTTGCACCAGCTGTATTTTGAAAGGCTTCACACCTAAATCCTTTCGAAAAATTTTCCATGCTGTTGAGTAACAGAGGCCCAATTGCAACGAATCGATAATTGATGGTCATCATTAATACCGGCCGATACAGCTGCGATATTTTCTTCAGTTCGCACTCTACGTAAGCGTGTTGGTGGTTTGATGTCCAATAAAGTAAATTTGGTTCTAAATTTAGTCACAACAGCTCGAATAGCCGCTTCAGTTAGTCGATTAAACTGCCCATAAAATGAAAGAAGCGCGCGATAAACTTTCTTAACAGAACACGCATTTTTATAATAAAATTCAATGATTTGCAAGCGTTGTTCGTTTGTAAGACGATTCATGGTTAAATTATAGACCAAACTGAAGACGTTTGACAGTGAAACAAAACACGTCAGCTGTTTAAACTAACTGTTTAAAAAGATAATAGCTAAAAAATAACCCGTTATATGGCTTAGACGTCAACAAGGTTTTTAAATCGAACAGGCTGTTATGGTGTAAATAACCGTTAAAGAAGTGGACAGCGAAGACTTGGCAACAAAATGGTGCAGAAGCGCTAGTTGGAATTTGTATGAATCACCACATTAAGGGGTTATATACAGTTAGAAGGCCGAAAAAAACGAATATTCTAGAATTTTTTCTGAGAAAACCTTTAAATTTATTGATCTAATAATTTCTACACACACTATGTTATCTTTTAACTGTATTTTAAAACTTAGTATTAGTAAAAATATTTATTTGGAAAGGAGCTACAGCTGATCTCCGGGAACTCCTCTCCTCCACTATATCTCTGAACTGGATCCTCTGAAATTAAAAACCCAAATATATTTCGTTAACGTAATGTTACAAAAGGAATATAGCAAAATATTTTTTTTTTCACAAAATGGCGGTTTCTCAAAAAAAAAAAAATTGATTTTTAACCAAAATTTCGACCTTAAATTTTTTATGAAAAAAAATATTTATCGGTGAGTAAAAATCTTCTATTAAGAGGAGTTTTTTTCATTTGCGTTTTTTTTACAGATCGCGCGCGAGTTGTGGCAAACTGTCATCGTGGATTTGTTGAACAGCGTTTGGCATTTCATCATGGAAATACTCACACCGCAACAACGTCTACAAATTGTTCAACTGTATTATGAAAATCAGCGTTCTGTGACAAATGTTTTTCGTGCGCTTAGACCGCATTATGGTCAACATAATCGGCCTGCCTTAAACACTATTCGACATACCATCAACAAATTTGAATCCGAATATTCATTGGTGGATAATTCTCGACCGAATAGACCACGTCCAGCAAGAAGCATTGAGAATATAGCGGCAGTAGCAGAGAGTGTACGTGAAAACCGCGATGAATCGATTCGGCACCGTTCTCAGCAACTTGGACTGTCGTATGGAACAACTTGGTCAATTTTACGGAAGGATCTTCATTTAAAAGCATACAAAATAAAGCTCGTACAAGAACTAAAGCCAAATGACCTTCCTGCACGTCACCGTTTTGCTGATTGGGCTCTTGAAAAGATTGAAGAAGATCCGCTGTTTTCGAGCAAAATTTTGTTCAGCGATGAGGCGCATTTCTGGCTCAATGGTTACGTCAATAAGCAAAATTGCCGTATTTGGGATGAAGAGCAACCAGAACAGGTTCAAGAGCTACCTTTACACCCAGAGAAAACAACGGTCTGGTGTGGTTTATGGGCTGGTGGAATCATCGGTCCATATTTTTTCAAAAATGATGATGGGCGCAACGTAACTGTGAATGGTGCTCGCTACCGTACCATGATATCGGACTTTTTGCTACCTGAAATTGAATCTAATGATCTCTACGACATTTGGTTTCAACAAGACGGAGTCACTTGCCATACAGCTCGTGAAACAATGACTTTATTGAGAAGTCATTTCGGAGAGCAGCTGATTTCACGTTTAGGACCTGTGAGTTGGCCACCAAGATCTTGTGATATCACACCTTTGGACTTTTTTCTTTGGGGATTCGTGAAGTCCAAGGTCTATGCTGATAAACCAGCTACGATTGAAGCTCTGGAAGCCAACATTACGCGTGTTATTCACGACATACCAGTCGAAATGCTCGAACGAGTGATTGAAAATTGGACCTTCAGAATGGACCACCTTAAGCGTAGTTGCGGCCAACATTTGAATGAAGTCATATTCAAAAAGTAAATGTCAAAAAATGTCCTTTCAAATGATAAATAAAGGTTTTGAACATAATTTACATTTTTTTTTTTTTTAACTATTGAGAAAAGCACCTCATGATTGATCACCCGTTATGAGAAGATCGTGTTAAAATTTGAGACTAATCGGTTTAGCCGTTTTCGAGTAATGTTGGTCACCGACTTTGAAAACACCATTTTGAGAAAAACTCGTTTTAAGTTTGAAAAGCACTCTGAAACGCCTTTTCAAATTTGCGTGTAACTTCGAAAATATTCACCGGAACGATATTAAAGATAAAAAATAAATAGATTTTTTGAAAATTCTAACTGTATACATATAACCCCTTAACAAACAACCAAAATCAAAATCTTCACTTTCCAAAGAACTATCGACGACTTTTTCAAAATCATCAGAGATAGATGTCTCTCTCAGACATTGCGTTCTTACGTGGTATCAAACGTACGACTGAAAAATAAATACAGATTTGATTTTACAGTTTTTCCGGTATGGTCTTCCACACTATTTATAATACTGCGGTAGAATTTTCGCAATTTTCCCACACGTGGAATATCCAAATTGTAAAATACTAAATGAAAATAATGTAAAACCTACAAATCTGAAAATTATGAAATACGGGAATCCTAGTGTTTATTTACCATAGAACCATTTAGACGCTCTTATGAAGCTTACGATAGGTTTTATCACAACACTGGATAGTTCCGTAAGAGAGTCAAAAGAGTATTTTTCTAACAACCTTGCGCCACTCCTAGCTAAGGCTGGGCAATTACCGAAAAAGGGTTCTACTGTTTCTTCCTCTTGCTCGTCTCTATAATGTCTGCAATATTCATGAGAAAATACTCCTGGCCTAGAAAAGTGCCTACCTAACAACTAATTACCGGTGACACAAGTCACGTCCTTCGATATGTTCTCTCTTGAGAGGTTAAACAACTATCCTGATATTCTCTTATCTATTTGCGGCCAAATTAGCCTGGTTGTAACACACCTATTTTCTTCTCTCCATGACCTATTGGCCTCCTGGAGAACATTATTGTATATCCTTAGTTTGCAAGTTGCCATGGAAATACAAATATTGCCTCTGTTTTCAAGCAGTGGAAGATTAGTATACTCGAACTTCGGTCTTGCAATTTCCTTCAATACTCGTAGCTCTATGTCCCGGAACCCATAAAAGGCTGACCTTTTAAACGGTGCTAAATGGGTCAAAGTGGGATTTTTCGTTCGACGAGAAGTATGGTTCCTTCGGCAAAGTTTCTTATTTTGATCCCCAAAATATGATTTTCACAGAGCAATGGGCGATTTTTTTGCCTCCCCACAAAAGACACTAAAAGTTCGACCCAAATTGGGGGAACTCAGAATTCGTTTTAGAGGTATGGTTCCTTCGGCAAAGTTTCTTATTTTGATCCCTAGAATATGATTTTCACAGAGCAATGGGCGTTTTTTTGCCTCCCCACAAATCGACCCGGCCTAATATATATATATATAATTGACGCGTACACCCTTTTTGGGTGTTTGGCCGAGCTCCTCCTCATATTTGTGGTGTGCGTCTTGATGTTGTTCCAAAAATGGAGGGACCTACAGTTTCAAGCCGACTCCGAACGGCAGATATTTTTTATGAAGAGCTTTTTCATGGCAGAAATACACTTGGAGGTTTGCCATTGCCTACCGAGGGGCGACCGCTATTAGAACACTGTTTTTCTTAATTTTTTTGATCTTTCACCGAGATTCGAACCAACGTTCTCTCTCTGAATTCCGAATGGAATAGCTTGGATCCATCCGTGTAAAAATTTACTTCCCCTCTTCTCCATGGTCCCTTCTTGACGGGATGTTAGTCTTGAAGATCATGTTGAAAGTGGGTTTAGGGAAAGAGTTGTCGAATTCTTGATGAACCGCCGGCTCTTCCATAGTGCCACACTTTTAAGTATAAGCGCTAAAGCGGCGGCCACGTTTTTCCCCTCAAGACTTACATCAGGCAAGTTACGAGCGAGCGCTTAATTTTGGGGTAGCTCTTAAGGGGGGGGTAGGGTTTCAAAATCGAATTTTTTTTTCTTCACTCATCTTATAGTAAATCATTTCAAGAATGTTGTGTCAAAATTTTAAGTGGATCGGAGCAGAACTCTCAAAGTTATAGCCTTTGTAGGCACTCTACCTCGAATGCGGAGCATCGATAATTTCTCAGAGTCATTTTTTCAAACGCGTTTTTCCCGAAACGACTTCTTAAAAGTCGGTGCCAATCACAACTCCGAAACTATTCAACCGATTCTTTTCAAATTTGGCACACGTTTTCTAAATCAAAAATACCTCCCCCCTACACTGTTTTTTTTTTATTTTTTTTTTTTAAGGTTGTTTTTCACTTACAAATATGGCGAAATTTTTCGCCAAAAATGCTCGTTTTACGTTTTTTTGCCACCAAAACTACAAAAATGAAAAAAAAAATTTTTATTAATGTAGGGGGAGCATTACGTCATACTTTAACTGAAAAATTCGACTTTTTTAGTTTCAGATGATTCTACGACGAATGCCGATTGGCACCGCAGAGCACCTCTCGAAAAACATATCTCCAAAAAAACTCTGTCATGGGCTTATTTTTCAATATTTTATTATTAATATTTTTTAAAAACTTATTGAAAAGATGTACAATAACATGTAACTGATTTTATTAAAGTATCTTAAGCCATATTTCTGTAAAAAATTCACAAAAAAAGTGTTTTTTTTTTAGCGCTAAACCCTACCTCCCCCTTAAACCACCGGTAATGCATAAAAGCGCAGATCTTTGGAACTTGCTAAGCAGTTTTGTATAACTTGCTTTTGAGTTGATGGGTACCAAACACATAAATTACTTACTTACTTATAAGTATGTCCTGATCAAGGATCACATCGCATTACCGGATTACGGCCGACTACAACAAGTCTCGCCAGGCGTTTGCTTTATGCACACCTTCTCCACTTTGTTACACTAAGCGATGATAGGGTTTCCTCGACTTGGTCCTTCTATCGAAGGCATGGTCTTCCCCTACGTCGTTGTCCTCTAACTCGCCATCCGAACACGTTCTTTGCCGGAGCTTCTACATCCATACGCTCGACGTGGACCAGCCAGCGCAAGCGCTGAATATTCATGCGCTTCACTACGTATGTCCACACCGTCGTAGAGCTCATACAGCTCGTGGTTTATTCGGCGGTAGTAGTTATCACCCACCCGAAGAAGACCGATGATTTTCTGAAGTATCTTTCTCTTGAATACCCCAAGTGCGGCTGCAACAGTCTGCGACACAACCTATGTTTCAGCGCTATAGAGTAGCACGGTTTAGATGAGCGTCTTGTAGAGTGTTAGTTTTGTCGGGCGAGAGAGGTCTCTGCTACACAGTTGCTTACTGAGACCTTATTAACACCTATTAGCAAGCGTGATTCGTCGGTTTACGGTTTAGGTAGATATCGTTTGTTGTTGTGACGTTGGTGCCGAGATATATAAGTTCCCTGACAATTTCAAAGGTATAGTTGTCCGCAGAAATGCTGGAACGAAAACGCCGGGCATATGTGAACAGCATATAGGTATAGTATTTCGTCTTGGCCTCGTTAAACGCTAGACCCACTCAGATTGGCTCTCTTTTGATAGCGGAAAATGCTGTGGTAACATCTCGCTTGCAGTGTCCTGTGATGGCAATCTCATCAGCATATGCGAGGAGCTGGACACTTTTGGTGAAAATGGTGCCCCGCAGGTATTACATATAGCCAATTAGGCCGAACTACCGAAGTGTAAGCCAATGTGTAATGCGAGGAGTTAGTCCTCATTTGATTCCTACCGCTTTTCTGCATAGGTGCAATGCAATGTAGGCCTTTAGAACCCTATTCTCAATATTTGGTGTCCACGTACATCCTGTGTTCTAACGCTCCATTTCTATACCACGCATGTTATAACATTCAAATATAACATATAAGTTCTACACATTTTATAAATTACGCGCTCTAAAATTCTACATGACCAAACAAAAAATTAAATTTATACATTTATCAGGGTTCAGTGTTTGATAGGTTTACGTACATATTTTACTTGCGTGACGATTTTTATGCCGTGTCGCTTTTGTATATTTTCGAGCGCTTAAGGGGGTATTCTAGTGTAGAGGCATGCGTTTCGCCCGGTTTTTGAAGCGCTGCACAAAGCAAACAAAGAAATGTATACTGTCCACTTTTCATCATTTGTTTATTGATTATTAATTATTACATTAAAAACTAACCCAAAAAAAAAAAATTAAAATTGACAAAATTATGGGCAGTCAAAGTAGGGTGATTCTGGTGATCTGAAAAATAAAAAACAAACGCATTCTTAATCATTACAGATACCGCTATCGAATGAGCCTTGGGCAAGTTAAAAAAAATGTCACAGTTTGAAATTTTTTTTTTTTAATATTAAATGAAAAGTTATAGTTTCGAGCTAAGGTCAGCCGATGAAGGAAAAGTAGTTTTGAGAAAAACGCATTCAAAGTTTTCAGACAAGATGAATCGGAACTGATGCCATGCCACCAAAAAGGATATAACTCATGAAATAATAGGAATTAAGAAAATCCTCTTAAAGACATATGAGTAAACTTTGAAAATAAGCAATAAAACAATATTTAGATTTTTTCAAAATTCTACACTAGAATACCCGCTTAATCAAATCAGCGCAAACAAATGATTTGTCACTAAGCCCATGTACTATAGTTCACATATTTAATAAAGGTGTTAAAAATTGACGAAAAACAATCGATATCAATTGAAAATCCTTTTTATTCAATACATCAATTCTTTATTTACAAAAAAAAAAAAATTTTTCAATGACAATAATAAAATAAAATTGCTTCCCCTGACGTAACACATGACACTGGCGTAACTGATTGGCCTGCTCAGGTACGTCTGGAAAAAAAATTCGGTCCATTATTCAGAAGATATGTCGCTATGGTAGGTAGCAGATTTACAAAAAAAAATCTTAATATTTTATCTGTATATTTGAAAAACAAAAAAAAGGATTCTCGCTCTTAAAAAAAATAGAAAAAATGATTATAAAATTATAATTCTGCTACCCGCGAGAGCCACAAGCCTACTCAATAACATATTAAAAATTCAAAACAATCGTTTCAGTACTTTTTGAGAAATTACCACCGCCAACTCGGAAAAAATAGATTCGCTAAAAACACGGTTAACGTGCTTATACCTGGGCGATGTACTCCAAACCGGTCTCGTTTTAAAAGACTGTAACGTCTAAAGTACAACGAATTTCGATATAAAAATTTGCAAATACATTTTTGAAAGTATAAACTATCATAACATGAAAAAATTCGATTTTTTTCGAAATTCTAGACCAGAAAGGTGCTTTAACGCACGGTATGTAAAAGTGAACCAGCTTGTTACTGAAGGATTTCCCTGCAGGGTTGACGCAACACCACATTTTCACTTGTGCCTTATCATTATTTGACGTGTGCGTTTGCCTTTGTATCAGCTCGCGATAAGCAAAGTCACATCATACGGGCGAAAAACTAACTCACTCACTAACATATTCATATAGCAATGCATACATACATACATACGTGAATACATGTAAAAGTAGTATATTAGGGATGAAAAAGCGCGAAACACTTGCTGCCACTCGTCGAGCACAACAGAAACACGTTTCAAAATTCAAATGCAATGAATGAACAAAATTACTGGGGTGGTCTGTGCGAAAGCCGGTAACAAAACAAAGAATACGATAAAGTTCAACAAGGTAGCAAATAGAAAAAATGAAGCACACACTCACACATACGTACGTGTATGTACTTACCAGCACAAATATATGTATAGGTATTATTAACTGGACCAATTGGGGGTGAAAAATCACAAGTGAAAACAAGGAACTATAATGGAAACGTCAAATGGGGTTGGACGGATGATTACATGGCATACTGGAAAATTCGACTCGAAAATGGGGTTGCTGGGCGGCGAACGCGCAGTAGTGCACAGTACATGGCTGACGGCTGACAGAAGTTGGACAATAATGGAGTAATACAGACGAACTAACGAGCCAGCTAGGGAGCGAGTGAACAACGAGTCGATAACTGTTCGTGCAAGAAGCATATTTAATGAAGATAAATTTGTTACAAAAGTTACATTTAGTTATTAAGATTAAAACGAAAATCAAAGTGCAACTAAACTTGTAGTGAATTCCAGAGAAAATATTAGAATAACGTCAAAGCAAGTAAAACACATTGGAAAAGCTTTTGTTCGAAAAAAAAGTTACAAAGAAAAAAATCATCCCCACAAAAGCAAGAAATTACACTACCACAAGTTTAAAGAGTACTTCACATGTACACCACAGAAAAAAAATATATGCATAAAAATCGTATGTCTACAATAACAACCAACGATTCAGTAGTAATCCTTTCAGCCCACAACTTGCTTGCGAAATCAGCAAGCCAGTCAGTTGGAAAACCTCCATCAGACAAGCAGTAATTTAACTACATAGTCGCCAAAAGGTCTCCATCTACACACATACATACATACGTTGCGCTGACATTCTCGCACACAAATCTACTACATACATATATGATTATCGTTTTGTTGTTATTGTTTCAATCACTATGTTTATACTGTCAACGCCTTGTCCTGCGTATACATGATCGATGGATCAATCCGAAGAATTCACGTCTACTCAAGGAAGCCGATGAGACATCCTCAGCCGCCACACGCAAGCTTCTGCTACAGCAATACCACACTGGAGGCTTAGAGCCCAGCAAGCAGACGCGTAAACGAACTACCACATCCGCTTGCGATGAGCCATACGGTGCGTGTGGTATTTTAGCTGAAGCTTGCCGTTTCTGTGCAAACAGTCCGCAGGGTTACTGCCGTCATCATTTCCACCTGCAAGAATTGGAATTGCAAAAAGCACAAAAAGCGCAACATCCACAAGACGGGCATCCGCTACAATCACAATATCGGCCACGTTTCTGGCAGCCACTTTGTGGTGGCAGCAGTTCTACAGCATTGGATCATACATGGGCGCAGCGACGTCACCAACGCAAAGTGAATCGCGAATTGAAACGTAATTTGAAAAATCGATTGTGCGCTACAACGTTACAACAGCAACAGCAGCAACAGCAGCTACAACACCCAATGCAAAAACAATATCAATTACAACGACAGTATCTGAGGCGACAGCAATATGAGGAGTTTATGAGGTCAGGAAACGCCGGCAATAATAGTAGCAGTAGTTCTAGCAGTGGCAGCCCATTGTGGGATACGTCCACATCGAATTCGTCCAGCGGCTGTCAATCACCGTTCGCTGCTGTATACAATGTAAATGGCTCGCTTTATGACATTAGCACAACCGATTCTGGCTTAGCTACCTCCATAGAAAGTATTGCCTATAACGGTGCTGAGGAACAGGAAACAGTCGAGCAACTATCGCCAGTTGGGGGTGTGGAGCTAGCGCCAGCTTCAACAATAACTACAACATACCTCTAAACATAAGACATTAGCGAGAAAGAGGGGGCAAGAAGGAGTCAACGAAATACAGGTGAGTGCAAACAATTGACTTTAAAAAAGTGTTCGCTATGAAGCAAAGCAGCTTACGATAGTAGATAATTAAAATGTCGGTGAAATTTAGACGCTGGAGCGATAATATGTGCAGGGAGATGTTTTTCTTATAATAGTTCTTTAATTCTTCTTAAAAATGTCATCCAAAAGTATATATAATATAATATTACCAAGGGGAGAAAAAATTACCAGAAGCTGAGTTCAATCTTCTTTACATTTGAAAGTTTAAAAAATAAATATAATAAATAATTGGCACGTACACTTCTGTTAGGTGTTGGGCCGGGCTTTTCATAAATGGAGGGACCTACAGTTTTACGCCGCCATCAAACAGCGGTTTGATTTTTATGAGAAGCTGTTTTGTGGAAAAAACACTCAGAGATTTACCATGGCAATGTTTGTACGGGTTAGGCTAAGCCCCGTATGCACTGCAACCAGATTGATTTATTGTGCACCCCTAAGTTCTTAATTTTGATTATTTAGTATTGCGAGTAATCGAACCATTCATCCTCTAGTAGGTACGAGCCCAGGAGTTTGTGTCTCCTTACCATTGTTTGCCGAAGAGTGACCGCCATTCTTCTTGAATGGTAGTTACGCACTAAGCCACTCGGCTATGGTGGCCTCGTTTTCCAGTTCAGGGAGTCAAATACCAGTCTGTTATTCCTCAAGTAGCTCTAAGACTTAGGGAGTCAAAATAAAGTAAAAAATACCAAGAAACTGCATGTGAAAATTCTTTTCTGCTGATCAGTTATATTTGTGGAATCTCCCCCCTGAGGCGGGTAAAGCGTAAGTCTATTTATATTCTTCTTCTTCTTGATTAGCGAGATATCCGCTTACGCTATTTTGGCCGAGCTTAACAAAGTGCGCCCAGTTGCTTCTTTCTTGGACTAACCGGCGCCAGTTGGACACACCACGTGAAGCTGCTCTTTCCAACGCAGGGGAGGCCTTCCTCTTCCTCTGCTACTACCAGTTGATACCGCATCGAATACTTTCAGAGCTGGAGCGTTTGTATCCATTCGGACGACATGACGAAGGCGCTGGATCCTTTATTTGCTGCACTGTGTCTATAGCGTCGTAAAGTTCAGTCAGCTCATTGTTCCATCGCCTAAGATCCGTCACCATCGTTCAAAGATCCAAAAATCTTCCGCAGAATCTCTCTCTCAAATACTCCAAGGGACGCTTCATCGAATATTGCCATCGCACTAAAGCGTAGGGAATCAAAATAAAGTAAAAAACACCAAGAAACTTCATGTGAAAAATTAAAAGTTCATTTTTGCCAATCAGTGTTATTTGTCAGTTAAATCTCCCTCCTAAGGTAATAAGGTTGGCATCCGAAATGAGTAACTTTATTTCTATTAACTTAAGCTTATTTTTATCAACTTTGCAACCCATTTACTACATATGAAGACAAACAAAATTTTTGTTTCCATAATATCATAATATTTTTTGTTTATTTTTATTAAATGTTTGAATTTTTTTTCGGGAAATATTTTTAATTTAAAATAAATTAAAAATAAATATATTTCGTCTTCTTTCGTACATACAATTTTCAGTGAGCGGCAACATCAAAATCTTTAGGAATCCTTGCCATTGAAGAAGCCCATTGGCTGCAACGGACGGCCGAAAAATAAAATGGCAAGCACAAAGGATTGGAAATATTGACAACTGCAGTAATCAACTTGAACTATACAGAAGTAGATATGCGTCTTTAGACAAAGGGCGAACACAGAGTGGGTTAAGTGTGTGTAAGAAGTGATGCTTGCGTCTAGATAAATGCCCACACTTACATACATACCTAATACTCATCGTTATACAGGTTTAAGGTGAGAAGGTGAAAATCTTACGACAGGTGTAAACGTTTACGTTCATGCAGTTAAACAACCGGAAGTGGCCTTTTTCTCACAACACAAAAGTGACTAGACAACTTGAGTGCGAGAAATACAAAAGCGCAAGCCCTTTTGAGGTGTTATTGAATTTCTTAACTAACACATGAAATCTTAAGGAATCAATAACATTGAAGCGCCCTAAAAACGATGCACTGACATTGAATTCGACTACTTGCCAATTTGATCATTTAATTGTAAAAACATCCCCCAACGTAAAACAACATTTTTATTCTCGGCTTGTGACGGTAATAAAATGGCTTCGGATGAAGACAACAATTCGTTAAACTCATCACCAAAACGTGCCACAACACTTGCAGCAGCAGCATCAGCGCATACTTCTTCGACCTCGACCCCAAACTCAGCAAACGGCACGGCAAACGTCGCAACCGCAGGCGTTACATCTGCTCAAATGTTACGGCGAAAGAAAGTCATGCCATTGGAACACGGTTGTGAAGACAATTGGACTTGGAGTAAACTGTATCGTTCCAAGGAGATTGTTTTAAGCGGTCCCAACAATCGCACAGTGCATTTTCATCCCAACTGGAGTAAAGGTACAGCGGGTGTACAGGGCAAGCGGCCGTTGAATAATGGGCGATTCTATTGGGAACTGCATGTGTCGCAGCGTGTTTTCGGTACAAGCATTATGTTCGGTATTGGCACAAAACAGGCGCGTAAGTATTGTAAACGTAGCATTAATTCTATATTAGTAACTTGACAAAGCCTTAGTTGCAGTCCATTTCGCAGGAAGGTAAAGACATGCCATTGGATATTCATTCATAAAAATTGGAACCATTTCGCATGAATGCCTGTACATACATGAAGTTTATCTGGCGCATACGTGCGCGAAAGAAAATAATTGACGCGTTCACTTCTGTTAAGTGTTTGGCCGAGCTCCTCCTCCTGTTTGTGGTGTGCGTCTTGATGTTGTTCCACAAATGGAGGGAACTATAGTTTTAAGCCGACTCCGAACAGCAAATGGTTTGCCATTGTCTTCCGAGGGGCCACCGCTTTAGAATAACTTTTTCTATTATTTAATGTTCAGGAACGGAGCTTCGAGCCTGCACGGTCAGACATAAATGGCTATAATAGCTATTTAGCCTTACAAATGTGGAATGGACAAATATTAAATATTTAAAGTGCACCTTGAGTAATTCCCTAGGTGGAAATTGCCAGCTGTTTGTGTGGAACTGCTTTATAACAGTAACTACCAGTATTCCACCTATACAAAAAGCGCCTTTTTGAAGCAGTGTTACACTGAGTGCAACCTTAGAAAGCTTTAAGTTTTGCCTCGAGTGCCCAAAAAATGTACATATATACAAATTAAGCTTACGACTGAGATGTAAAGCTCCATTTTTCAGCCAACTTTTTCTTTCTTCTTCTTCTTGATTGGCGCGATAACCACTTAAGCGATTTTGGCCGAATTTGACAAAGCGAGCCAAACGTTTCTTTCCCGTGAAACCGGACGGCATGACCCAGCCAACGCAACTGCTGGATCTTTATTCGCTGCGCTATGTCTATGTCGACGTAAAGCTCATACAGCTCATCGTTCCATCGCATGCGATATTCGCCGTTGCCATCGTGCAAAGGTCCAAAAATCTTGCGCAAAATCTTTCTCTCGAACACTTCAAGGAACGCCTCATCGGATATTGCCATCGTCCAAGTTACCGCGCCATACTTTAGGACGGGCATGATGAGAGCCTTATAAAGTGTTAGTGTTGTTCGTCGAAAGAGGACTTTCGGACTCAATTGCCTACTTAGTCCAAAGTAGCACTCGTTGTCAAGAGAGATTCTACGTTGCAATTCAAGGCTGACATTGTTATCGGTGTTAATGCTGGTTCCTAAATAAACGAAGTCTTTTAGAACCTCGAAATCATAACTTTCAACAGTGACGTGGGCGCCAGTATGCGAGTGCGTCGACTGTTTGTTTGATAACCGGAGGTACCCTGGTTAGACAGATTCGCTTTGCTTTTTTATCCAGTTTGAAAAAGGCAGAACTTATAGCGCGGTTGTTAAGCCCTATGATATCAATATGATCTGTATATGCGAGCAATTGTGCGCTCTTACAATAAATTATGCTTGAGAGATTAAGTTCTTCTCCTAACTTTTTCTTAACAACCTATGAATTTGTTAGACTAAAGCGTCTATTGTGAAACAGATCTAAATAAGTATTACAGAAGTGAGACGTACTACATTCGATACAGCAGGTTTCAGACCTGATGAGTCCGAACCGTGATGCAATAACAAACCCTCCGTTGGGCACCCGGGTCTGGTCAGTCTTGTTCGACTTTGGGCGTGAATTTAACATATTTCTATTATAGCTAACGACTTGAGTCTCCAGGAAGCTTCCTAAAATTTAATTTTCTATCGATTTATGGATATAACCTTTTCAAAAGGATCCTCAAACAGGATGAAAAAAGGCCTGATCCGGGTATATCTCCTTGCTGAATAAGTAATGAAAAACTTAAAAAACGGCTATTTAAACCATAGAATAATTTAATTAATAATTGCCTGTGCGGCACAGGCTGTGCCATATCGTCCCAAGCCCGATGAATTGTTTTGGTTGGATCTTCCAACATTTTAATTTGCCGCTAAGTAAGTGTGATATTTTACTGACGTAGGATTTGAATTTCTCCAGTTTCATAAGTCGTTCCTCAAGATAGGCTGATTCTTTTTCGAGGTGAAACACCACATTCAGTGTGTAATTTAAATCAAATTTCGCTTAAAGAAAACTAAACTTTTTAGATTAAAATTGATTTACTTTGTTTGCGTAGCAGCGTCAACCAAAGGATGCGCCATCTCACGCTCATTCCAGCAATGCAAAATTTCGATGAGCATCAGCAGAGTATCACTAGACAAATGCGCCTCCCACCGATCTGGCCCAATCTCGAAATCCGTTGCCGAAAAATTATTCAAGCAAGCTTTATGTCTAGTTGTTATAAAATGCCGCACTACTTTACCCACTCTTTTCTTTTCATTCTGTCTTTTGAAACATGAACAAACTTAACACCTTCTTTTGCCCACGTTTTGGAACACAACAAAAACCGTATTGCCTGCTAACTTCTTTAGTAAAAGTTTTAATTTCTATGCTTTTGAATGCTTTTTCTTTAGAATTTGTTCTGAAAGAAAAATTAGCTTTTCCGAGAAAATATCACAGCTTTATTAAGTAGCTTAAGATGGCCGACACAGGGTGAAAATTCATCTTACATCAACTTTAATTATTGCTTCATGAGTCTGAACTAACAACAAAATGCAAGGATGATACATTACTAGGTGAAAAACAAATTTGTGAGGGGAACTTCGGCTGTCACGTCCCGAAGGTGTCTCGCCAGCCGAAAGCTGCACGATCATTTCACACATATTCACACACTCGTTCAATCAGTCGTTGTTGAGACGGCAACGAAGGGTCATTGGTTAATTTTTTTCGTATATCCCTAACACATTCTTAGTTTTTTCGTAAACAAACCGATTCATTACCCCGACTTCGTCAGCCTATCCAGTAATTCTGTGAAATTCGCTGAGAGCCGGCTATCAGTCTGATATTGGCTACACCATTAAAAATATTTCCCCTTCAACAAAATGTATGATATTATAAGTCAGGCAACAAATTTTGAGCAGACCTAAACCGATTGTTAAAAAATGTTGCCTTCAAAGTTGTATGACACAAATCCGTTTCCAACCTTATTCAGATTTGCAATTCTAACAAAAATATTTAATTTTCTTCTGAGAAACTTGTTTCTATTTTTTATTTATTTATTTATTTTAATATTACCATACTTGACAACTAACACTTTCTTTCTCTCTCTCTTCAATTACAGGTCTGCACGCCAACTCCTTTCGCAACATGTTGGGCGAGAACGAACACGGTTGGGGTCTATCGCACAAAGGTGTACTGTGGCACAAAGGTGTAGCGTTGCTTTACACCAAACGTTTCAAAGAGAATCATCCAACTGTCATTGGCGTACTCTTCGATGGCATTGAAGGCACGCTCACCTATTATAAAGATGGCAAATGCTTGGGTGTAGCTTTTAGAGGATTGGATAAGGTAAGTGAGAATGATTTTTTTTTTTGTTGTTTTTGCACATAAGTTTTATTTAAAAATTACTTACATTTCTTGTCATCAGATCAAAGTGCCGCTCTATCCGATAGTCTGTTCGACAGCTGCTAAAACCGAAATGACGCTAAAATGTACGCGACGTGATTTCGTAAATCTGCAAGATCGTTGTCGTGCCGAAATAATCAAACATGTGAAGACGAGAGAAGATTTGGTGAAATTAAAATTGCCGCCCCTCATCACGCAATATCTGAGTGAGGTGGTGAATGATGTGGCGCCGTTGCGGCAAGTTGACAATTATGACATTTTATGCGACTTTTAGATGATGAAATTCGGGTCTGTGCGCAAGTATTGTAGTTAAAGGGATAGTGCTGACCTATATTTGTGGTATGTGTGGGGAAAAATTTAAAGTTAGTTTGTAATTGTACATAAATATTAGCAATGCATAGAAATATTAGAAATACCATATTACGAGTATTGTGCTGTATATGTCAAATGTGGGAAAACAATTTTGAGCAAAGGTTCATAAATCCCAAAAAAATCTGTTTTAAACTCGAAAAATTATTTTGCATACATATACAAATGTAGATATGTGCATGTGGCACTAAAAGCCAATGTCTTGTGAGAATGAAAACTCTTAAATAATTATCGGGAATATAATTATATGTATGTACATATGTACGTACTCAGAATTCTAGATGATTGGACTCCCACTTCCATTTTTTCGTCACTTGAATCCCAAAGACATAAAATGAAAAAAGTGGGTGGCATGAGCTAGCAAAATAAATAAATCTTTATATATTTAGTATGCATTTATAAAATTTCTAGTCAGAACTTAAATTATAGTCAGAACTTTCTCTTCGTAGAAATCACGATGGTGCAGAAATTGGCGCCCAACAAACCTTATAATATTATTATAAGTACAGTTAATCTGCAAGCGAATCAGAGAACTTTGACATAGTAATTGCAGCTTCTCATTTGTTTCTCAAGCTTCTTATACAATACCGGTTCTGTGGTGGAATATTAAAAATGGTTCCCGCCACACTCGGTAGCTAAAATTTATTTAATGCATAATGAAACAAAAGGAAATAAGGTTAAAAAACGAATTATTTGTAAACACATTGTTAATGCATACTTTAGGGCGCACAATTAAATGACTCGTTAATACGTTTTAAATTTTTGATATTTGCTGGCAGATAAACCTACAATTTCAGTTGAACTTATTTTAAGGTTTAAGGTTTTACATGTACGAGTATTTTAGTATAAATTCTTTTCGTAAAATTAGCTTCGCATAAACCTTCATTTGCTCGCCTTTCACCGAGAACAATTCTAGTCACTAAATATCAGTGAATTACAGCGATGATTACATTCTATTTGGGATTTCTCCTCCGTCGATAACAGCATTTTTCTATCGGCTCAGATAAACTCGCGCATTTTTCTCCCTCTCGTCTACACAAAATTGCTATCAAAATCATATTAACGGACTCTGTATTATAGTGTAATTTCCCCTTACCTTCTCTAATTAGACGGGTTCAGTGAATTCAGCTTGTTGTATAAAAGCTTGGTATATAAGAGTTAGAAGATGTCTGTAGTCGCTACGAACATATATGTATGTATGTATGCATAAGTATAAGTTACATATACCGCAACCGTTTAGGCATTTAGTGTTTGCCTTTGAAACTCTAACCGTGAAGTTCGCAGTGCCATAAATTTGCTATACTTTCACTGGAGAGTCATAAGCAAACCTAGTAGCGTTGATTACTTTGCGAATATAGAGGATCTGGTGCTGGCATAAACATATAGTAAAAATACCAAACGTATTAATTTTGAACACCCCGTTTACTGTAACTAATACAAAATGTAATACCAAAAATATGTGAAAGTCTAGAAAAGTTATAAAAAATATCTAGTCAGTAGAATTTAATATTAGTTGTGAGTAAGAGGGTTAAAACAATAATTAGGCTTGCATTTATTAAATACATAAATAATAAAAAAAATATTGTGTGCAAATGAGTGCGTAGAAGGGTGTTAGGTAAGCAAAATAAAGTAATGAAGAAATGGTGAAGGAGGAAGTAAAGATAAAAATTAAATTAAACTAAATCAATGCAAAACAATGATCGGAAATAAAATAAAATAAAATAAAATAAAATTAAATAAATAAAAATTAAGTAAAATAAAATAATAATAATATAAAAATTGAGAAAAGTAAAAAAAATAAATAAAAAGTAAAAATAAAAATAAATAAGAAACCAAATTAAAATAAATAAAATAAAACAAAATAAAAAAAAAACTATGATACAAATAAAATAATGACCAAATAAAACTAAAAAAAAAAAAACAAAAGTAAAATAAATAATATAAAATAGATAAAATAAAGTAACATAAATTAAAGTTAATTAAAGACAAAATAAATATAATGAAATACAAAATCCAAAATATAATGCCATACAGACTAAGAAAAATACAATTAAGTAAGTTAAAACAAAGGGAAATTAAAAAAAATAAATTAAGTTTATAATGAAACAAAAAAATACAATTTTATTAAATAGAGTGAAGCTAAATAAAAAAAAAAACTAATAAGAAAATAATTAAAATGAAGGCAAATAAAATACAATAAAACAAAAAATAAAAACACCAAACATAAAATGAAGTAAAAAAATAGTTAATCAAATAAAATACAAAGATATGATATTAAATTATATAAAATAAAAAAATGATGAAATAAAATTAAAATTAATAGTAAAGCGTAAAAAATAAAAAATAAATAATAAGAAAATATAATAAAATAAAAATTATTAATAAAATAAAGTAAAATAAAATGAGATGACCAAAATAAAAAATGATATAAAATACAATAAAATGTTATAAAATAAAATAAATTGATGAAGTAAAACTCTAAATAGTAAAAAATAAAAAAAAAAACAAATCAACACAAATAAAATCGAAACAGTAAAATAAAGTATAATAAAATACAAAAAAAAACAAATATTTTATCAAATAAAATACAATAAATCATAGGTAAAATAAAATTGAAATAAATAAAAAATGTATGATGAAATAAAATTAAAAATATTAAAAAAATAAAGAAAAAATCAACATAAATAACATCGAAACAATAAAATAAAGTACCAAAAAAAAAAAACTATTTATCAAATAAAATACAATAAATGATAAGGTAAAATAAAATAAAAATAAATAAAAAATGTATGATGAAATAAAATTAAAATTAATATAAAAATAAAGAAAACAAAGTAAAATAAATACAATTTAATTATAGAAAACATAAAATATTAAACTAAAAATTATTAATATAAAATAATGTAATTAAATAGATTAAAATAACAAAAATTATAAAAGAATAAAATATATTACTGCAAACTAAATTGAAAAAATAATAATGAAATAGAATAAAATGTAATCAAATAAGATGCAGTTAAATAAAAAATTAACTATGAATTAAAAAATAAATATAGTAACAAAATAAAGTAAAACAAAATGACGAAAAAAAGGAAATTTAAATATAAAATTTAAATAGAATAGAGTAAAATAAATAAATAATAAATTGGAATACAATAAATTCTTAATAAAAAAATATGTAATTAAAATAACAAAAATTATAAAAAATGAAATTAATTACAGCAAACTAAATTAAAAAAAAATTTAATAAACAAATTGAGTAAAAAACTAATAGTTTCATTAAAATAAAATTTATTTAAATAAATTAATAAAATAAAAAATTAGTTATTAATAAAATAAAACAAAATGAAGGAAAATTTAAAAATTAGCAATGAAATAAAAAATAAATATAGAAACAAAATAAAGCGAAATAAAATACCGAAAAAATATGGAAAATATAATATTGAATAATGAGAAAAAAAAATTAAATGTAATAAAATAAAATAAATAATAAATTGAAACATAACAAAGAGAAATTTGTAAGTAGTAAATTTAAATACAATAAATGGTTAATAAAAAAAAGAATTAAATAAATGAAAATAACAAATATTATAAGAAAGTTAAATAAATTACAGAAAACTACATAAAAAAATTTAATTAAAAGTGAATAATGAAATAAAATAAAATGTAATTAAAAAAAGCAGCTAAATAAAAAAATAATTAATATAAAAAAATAAAAATAAAATAATAAATAAGTAAAATAAATACAATAAAAAATAAATTAATTAAAAAGTAAAAATAAATATATAAATAAATAAAGATATAAAAACAAAATAAAGTAAAATAAAGCAACGAAATAATAAGAATAAGCAAAAATAAAAAAAGTACTAATAAAACAAAATTTTAATTGAAATATAATAAAGTAATATAAATAATAAATTTAAATATAATAAAATCGTTTACAATAAATCCAAATATAATAAAGTAATATAAATAATAAATTTAAATATAATAAAATCGTTTACAATAAATCGAAATACAATTAAATAAGTACGTATATTTTCATATAATAATGTACCGTTATATAATAAAATATAATAGAACATAATATAATAATATATCAGAATTGAATGAAAATAAAATAAGAAACGAAACGGAATAATATTGAAATCAAAAACAAACCCATAAAAGTGAAATAGAACAAAGAAGGAAAAGTCAAGTAAAAAAGAATACCAAGGAAGAAACACGAAATGATATAAAACAAATTAAACAACAAAAACAAAAAAAAGTATGTAAAAAAATTGCAAATAAATTATTAGAATATAATATATTATGAAAAATTAAATAGAATATAGCGAAATTTCATATTTGCAAACAAATTTAATTTTTCCAAAAATATTCAAGTAATTCACTGATAAGCCCTGCATATTAGGTCGTAACGCATTACAAGCAAACAAGTTTGTCGTACACTGTTAAGTTGAGGCCCTATATTCCATTTAGGAATAAAAGGATCAAAAATACACGAGTATTTTTGCAAGGTAATTTTTTTTTGTGTGCCGTACGTAGGGATCGTTTTTTACATTTTTCGGTATATCTACGGCATTGACAGATATGACGACGAGATTTTGTAAAATGGGCACCTCTACATTTAGCAACAACATTTTTTTCGGCGTTTTTCATCTACGAAATGTAAAAGGCCACAATGAACTTTGAACCAAAAGAATTGTATTCTCGAGGCAAGATAATCAAAATCCGACTGTAAACGTCGAAGATATAATGCAAAATATAAAATAAGACCCCTAGGTTCGACCAAAAAAAGGGGAAAAAAATTTTGAATTTGCCTTACAAAAGTACTGTAGGCTTAGTAAGGTGAACATTTTTTTTTCAACACGGTCCACTGTACATCTATGCAGTCAAATACATATATCGCCATCTTCCTTAAAAATGCTATAACCAAGAACAGAAAAATTATAGAATAGTATGAACGTCATGAACGAGTGTACAATTAGAAAAAAATAAAAATTAAGTAGTTTTAACTTAAATTTGTTGGAGCTCTTCTAGCATACAAGCATTTCATGCAAGGTAATTTAAAATTTGTAAAAAAAGCCGAAGAATGTTGTATTTAAAGGTTTCCCACTTCATTTTTTTACTCGATATGAGTGAAGATCTCTTCAGTCTTAATATAAGCAAGTTTTAAAGTCTTTCTGCAGTATGTTGATGTGAGTACTATAAATAAACTTAGCGTAATTTTATTTGAAAAGACATAGGCCTATTCGGTGCAATATTGTGATAACTTGTAAGATCATTCTTGTACATTTATTTAGTTGCATACATATAAATATTTAATGTTTCTATTTGGAGGCCCAAATTTTTTGTAATATTTTTTTTGTTATTTAATAAAAAAAAATTTTTTTTTGTTATTTCATTTTTTATAAATGTTTGTTTTTTTTTGTTATTTAATTTTTTTGTTTTTAATTTTTATGAAAAAAATTTGTATTTTTTTTTTATTTTGTTTCTATTTTATTTATTTATTTATTTTTTTGTTATAATTTTTTTTAGTAAAACTGTTTACTTTTTGTAAATAACGCTTGTCGAAAAGGGTACGCCGACACAACATTATTTCCCTATTTGTGATTACTTTACTTAAAATGAAAAAAATATATATGCATTTCTTTTTTGTTTATATGTAAAAATTTAAATAACAAATTTATAGATTTTAAGTCGCGCAAAGCTGTAAGTTGGAACACAGTTTTAAATTTAGAAGAAAAGCGAGTGAAATTCTAGTCATGCAAATTGTTGTACTGTTCGCTAAAATTAAAGCGCGCCAAATGCAGTCGGCAATTTTAGAAATTACTTGTACTAAACACTTAAGCCAATGTGAAATATGTAGTAAGCGAAATTCAGCAAAAAAACCAAAAAAAAAAAGCATTGCAAAGAAATTAATGTCCTAATAAACGATTTGTGTGTCTTAAATGTGTTAGAAAGCGATTTATTTGAATTTAGTGGGAAGAGGTGAGTGAGCATCGTTTCCAGCACTTACCCATTCATATGTACATATGTACATATGTATGTATGTATGTAATATCCAATTTTGATTAGAATCTTACTTTAACATGGCTATAATAATTATTACATAACTTTTTTTTATATAACTCAACCCTCCGTTGGACACCTTATTTGAAACCTTCGGTTGAGCTCCCGGGTCTAACCTTTTTTCGTCCTGTTCGAGCATCCTTTTTAATTGGTTATATCGATAAATCGATAGAAATTTAAATTTTAGGAAGCTACCTCGAAGCTTAAGTCGTTAGCTATAACAGAAATATGTTAAATTCACGTTCAAAGTCGAAAAAGTCTGGCCAGACCCGGGTGCCCAACGGAGGGTTAAATAATGGATATATTACGAAAAAGTAAAACAGCCACTGGACCCCACGGAATGCTTGCTGGCATGCCCTAAACGACATTTACCGATCATTACAAGGGGAATTCAACCACCGCCGGCAGATAAAGAGCCTCAGCGTTACGCAGGCACAGATCATATTACCCTAATCGAGCCCGACATACTCAACTTTGCCCGTCAAGCTAAGATAACTATTATGACACTAACCTGACCTAACCTAACTTTCGTATGCCTGCTTATGCCTACGCGTCTAACACCGCTATCCCTCCGTTACCACCCCGTGTCATTGTTGTTGTAGCAGCATAAATATCCACATACAAGCGAGGGGATTGTTGCTGGAGTGACACCTTTTGGCAGAATATAAATCCGGATCGTTCCGGTAACGTAGAAGCGACTGCCGTGGGAACGGGCACCACCCCGTCGATATTGTTCATGCCTTGGGCATACCGGAAGATCATATAAACGAACGAAAACGGCGTTTCCACGACAGTCGGTTCTACGTTACCGATACGACCCGGATTTATATCCGGCCAAGGACTGTGACTCGACCAGCATTCCCAGCATGTAAATATGTAAATATGGGAAATGTTTATGCTGCTACAACAACAACAACAACAACATCATATAAACGATGACTACTGATGGTTTATCCTCTAAGCAGGGTTTTGTTAACTGCTATAACAACTACTATTAAATATTTCACCCTCAACAATGGTTTGCTGCTTCTGCCTTTGAAGCACAATATTAAAGTCAATAAAAGTTATACAATCTTTTTGAAAGATAATGCTCCTTAACGTACTACAAAATGCATAAAAAAAGTTTGTTTGTTGTTGTTATATCTGCATAAACATTCCCCATACATGCACGCGAAATGCTACTTGAGTGACAGTTCTTGGCCGGATACAAATCCGGGTCATTATTGTAACGTAGAACTAACTGTTGTAGAAAAAACGACAACTATTTAAACAAATTTCTATCAAGTCGCTTAACACTCTTGACCGCAACCTGATAGCGAAGTCAAATGGGTTTGAGAGGAAAGGAAGGCAAAGAATACACACTGAAATATTGCATAAATATTGTTTTAGTCAAGTAAGTGGTTTTTTTAGTTTCCACTCCAAAGATAAACTGAGAATGCTCACGGGCATTCTCGCAGGCCATTGCAGACTGTGTAGTCATCTGCACATGATCCGTTGACTCTTGTAGCCTGTAGACCAATCCCAAGAGACTCCAGTGCACCTTCTCCTTGAATGCAGCGCTATAACGGGGAGAAGGTTAAGACATCTCGACCATATGCAGCCTGATGAAAGGCACATACGATCAGTCCAACCCAGCTCCACCTTAAATTTTATAAGAGAACTGAGTCTAGATGAGGTTCTGTGATGAGTAGAGGACACAAAAGGCCATGAAAAATCTCAAAGTAATATAAATCTAAAACCAAAACCTCAAACCTCGAAGTACAGGGTTTGATTGAAATGTAATGAGCCTTCCCGCGCGGAGCGTCTGCCAAGCGACCAACCGAATCGGCTGGTGGGGGAAAATGATCGTTGGACCTTCCCCTTCCACTAGAAACTGGTTCCAGTTCGCTGGCAACAGCGGTGGAATCAACATCGCTCCGCGCGTGAAAGCTGTTTTAAAAGTGTGTTAGGATTTTGCAGTGGTGAAAATGCAGCGATCGTTGGACCAACGTTACTCGATCAAATTTTGCCTAAAGCTAAACAAAACGAGTACCGAAAACATTGGGCTAGGTAAAACGGTGGCACAAGTCGTTCAAGGAAGGCCGGGCGGACGTCGAAGACGAACAGCGATCTGTTCATCACGAAAATGCGCCGGCGCACACCGCTTTCCGCTGCACCTCTGCATTGGCCAAGATGGGGGTTCCGGTGCTTCCCCACCCTCCTTACAGCCCAGACCTGTCCCCTTCGGACTTCTTCTTGTTCCCGTGCCTGAAAAGAAAGCTGAAGGGGAGGCGTTTCGACTCCATCGAGGCGATCCAAAAAACTGTGACAGCCGAATTGAACGCGATCGAATCGAAGTGCAAACCTCGAAGCATTACTGACCAAAATCCATATATAATAAGAGCGATATTTTATCATTTAAAAACAATCAACTTTACATTTGTCAATTTTTTCAGTAAAACACAATACTTGGGACTTTGAATGGCGGTACAGTTCTTTATATTAATATGACACATTCTTTATTATAATAAATATTTAGAATAGCCTACTGTAATGTTGAGCGATGGTTAAACTATGAAGTAAATCGACACAGAATATTTCTTTTAAATTTAACATTAGATTAAGGAAAAATAAATTACTTAACCAATAACCAGCTATTAAAAAAACTTAACATTAACATTGCCGATTTTGTAAAATTCTAAACATATTCGTAAAATATATTTTAACATTGTACGTTTCATTTGTAACTAATTGATAAATGTTTGGCATTAAACGTAAACAAAGAATCTTGTCATTCAAATGCTAAAAGGATGCCTGTAGAAGTATAAATACAGCCTTGTTACAGCTCGTCAAGAAAGTGGTTTATATTCTGTAGATGATCGCCATAGTCCGTCGCTTCGCTACCCACAAAAGTGTCATAGTTACTCAATATTTCCAAATAGCTTAAGCGATCATCGTGATCTTCATCAGTTGACACAAATAGATGATCAACCTCGTCTTTGGCGATTGCCTCACTGTTCGGCACCACCCAATTGAGTACCTCATTGCCGCTCAACAAACCATCTTTATTCTCGTCCAAATGATCGAAACGATCTTTTTCTTCGACCAACCATTCACGACTACGTTCCTGCCCAGATTTACCAATAAACTCGGAATAGTCTACTTCACCGTTATGATTTGTATCCTTCTCACGCAGTGTGTGCTCCAACACGATCGGCAACATTTCCGGATGTTCCTCTGGCGAATAGAAAAGTACATATTCTTTCGCATCGAGAGCACCATCTTTATTTAAATCGGCTGCATTGAATAGTTCCTTATCGGATTTAATCATTTGTTTCTCCTCATCATAGCTATCGAAATCGATTAGTTCCTTCCGCTCATCTTCATCTTCCATCGAAAAACTATCTTTAAGGTATTCTTTCCAAGTTATTTCACCATCACCATCGACATCGATCTCTTCCATCCGATCAGCAGCTTCCTCTTCACCAAGTTTTCTATATTGATAGAAAATAGTAGGATATGTTAATTTTCAGACTAAAACTCTTATAGAAAACAATTATTAAGAAATATATAAAAATTATTATTACTAAAAGCGGTTTTACGTTCAAAAAGCTTTGCAACCAAATTTTTACTTTTATAACTAAAATTTTCTTCTACATTCTGTTACTGGAACACTTATGTAAACTATGTCAAACTGATTGTTTTTACTGGCCTTCATGCAGGTATTAATTGCTTGGCTACAGAATATTGACAATTTTAATAACAACTGTTTGTTAGTAATATTTATATAGCAACTTTGAATGGGTTGTATGCAATGAGTATTATTTTTATGTGAAGCTGATGAGCAATGGAAGCATTAATCAACAACATAAAACTCACTTAAAAGACCTTAAAATCCATGCTTTTAGTTCATGACGCTCAATGAAGCCATCCTTATTCAAATCCATCAACTTTATAAGTACAAGTAAGCGTTTCTTCGATTCCTCAGGGGTGAGTTTGTCGAATTCTTCCGCTTCTTTGATGCTACCTGCAAGAGAAAACACGAAAAATATATGAAATGTGTGTGTATACATATTTTAAGCCGCTTGCAATGCGTATAATCTGCACAAATAAAGCGGAAGTACTAAGAATTTTCATCTTTTTCCATCTCTAAATCCCTTTATGTGCTGCTTATGCTTCGGTATAGCACAAAACTAAGAAAAAACAAAGGCAGCACACACGTGCGTACACAATTGGCACTTCCACTCCCCCAACAATCGGCATCGCCAGCAGCAACAAGGGCAACAATACGTGACGAAAGCTAACCTTTTCATCCAGCTAATGCCGCTGCTGGTAATGCGGGTGTTGCTATTTTGTTTATTTTGTATGGTTATTACGTGGTGATTTCGTACATTTGTGTCTGAAATTTTGAAAGTCATGTGCGTTCAAAGAAGGAATTTAGCAAGTAAAGTAATTTGTAATACCGATAATAGTAAAAAATTTTAAATTTTTTTGGGAATTCCAAAAATTTGTTTATATATAATATTTCTTTTTTAAAATCATGTGCGTTCAAAGAAGGAATTTAGCAAGTAAAGTAATTTTTAATACCGAGTATAGCAAAAATTTTCAATTTTTTTGGGAATACAAAAAATTTATTTATATATTTCTTTTATAAAATACAAAATTAAACCTTTTGTTTTTCAATTTATTGCAACACTTTATGTACTCAGAAAATATTCTACATTTTATGTTATTGCATATAGCATTCTTATTCACTTACCAATAATTGCTTCATGATCGAATTCCACATGGTGTTCCCCATTTTCTTGATGATGTGCATCCCGACCTGCATATATTCCATCCTTCAGTCTTTCTTTACTACTCTGTTTTTCGTGTTTATGAGAGTGTGCAATGCCCGCATTGGCGGGCATGGTATTGACTACAAACACGAAGGCTACCAGCAGAAACAAAATTTTTAAATGCGACATTTTCAATGCACTTGGATCTGTATAGTAGCTCAAGGTCTTTGCCACTTGTGCGCATCCACTACTCGATGAGGCTTAATATAAACTGCTTCTCTTGCTAGGAATTTGTCTTCGTCTCCACTTCAAAACTGGCACCACTTGAGTTGAATTTCGTTCAGCAATATGGTCTTTCTAATATTTTAAATTGTAAAGAACTAATTTGGTTCTTTTACTTTTTAGCGCGTACGCAAAACTGAATGTGCTATGCGTTTGATTATTATTAATACCTTGCGGCAAATTGGCAAAACGACATAAATCTAGTTCTCTTATTTGTCTGTGTACAGCTGCTGGTCGCTCATTAATTGACTCGCATTGTAAGGCGAAATTTGGGCATCGTGTTTATGTAGTATATAGCGTGTGGCCCACTCTGAAAAAGCCTACGGCTGCTACAAAGCACCGACTGCTGGCGGTGCTGTTGCTCTTTGCGCGTTTGCGGCGCCGTGCGCTAAGTTTGAAAGTGATTGCCCTTTGTTGTGCGGCTACAGAATTATAAACATTTTCTTTGCATGCTTTTTGAAGTAAAACACAGCATCTTCTGTGGTATGAAGAATCTACAAACACTCAAATATATTTCTTCCACATCACGGCGCGTTGAAAAATATGTTCAACGCAAATACATATATTGTAGTTTTACTCACATCTATTTCTTTTTAAGTTTCACGCTTGAAAACGCTTCCCATCCGCTATTTATAATGGATCAAAGAAAATGTTTTGTTTGATCGATTTTCTTAGTTTAAGATATTTTCGGATTCTTGTTGTTTACTTTTACGGTGACAGCGCAGGAGAGTTCAGTCACAACTGTGAATGAATTCAATCGGACGAATTGCTGAATGTGGCGAAGAATCGATATCTATTTTTTTAAGACTTCAGATTTCGCATTGTTTATTACTATACAAACATGCAAGCGTTTACATATATTACCTTATACACTCACTTTCTATTAAATATTATAAATACAAATATATTTATTGTATAGATATTGTTCCTGTATTACTATTTACGATTACACTTTTTATCGATTCTGATAACACTTATATGTTTAGCAAGAGCAACTCTGTTGCCCCTGAGTTCCCTTTCAATTTTGCTTTCTCCAAATTACATTACTTCTGACATTTCATATAGAAAATTTCAATTCTCTGGAAATTTTGAGTGAGAATCTTTAGTACGCCAAGAAAAGAAAAATAGTAAATTAATAGAAAAATCGGGTGGATTCGCAATTTTTACACAAATTTCGCAAATCGAAAAATAAATAAATAAAAAATTGTAGCATATTCAGAAACTGGTAAACAGGAATGTGCCGAAAAGCTACGTGAAATAATAAGAAGTGAGTTAACCGGAAAATATCTGTACATACATATATATATTTATGTTCTGTTAATTATCTTTTTAATTTTCAAACTTTTATTTAGCATTTATTTTTCTGTTGAAACACAAACAATTAGTTAAAATGTGTTTCTACTTATACGAACTATTTTAAGCGGTACAAAATTTAGAGTTGCACAGTAATTTGGAAGAATGTTTACATGATGAGGAGGTGGGAGCAACGTTATGCTTCTCACATTCAATGAAGCTTCGTGCCTATGTGTTATTGCATTAAATGTTCACATAGTCTGGAATCTAATTTTTCAGTGCATACTCCGCCCACTCCTTTTTTTGCTACAGGCTACTAAGTATTTCCTACCAGCAGTGTTTATTCATTTGTTTGTATTTGCATGGCTTCATTAGTTGTGTGTACCATAATAACTGTTGCATGTAAAAAGCATTTTTTGTGGAATTTAAGGGAGCGGTTATTCGCAAATTGCTCGGCCAGCAAGATTTTCAAAATGAAATTTCATATTGATTTCAATTCACAATCTCAAAAATTTTGCCATAGTTTGAAAGTCCACGAGTAATGTAGTTGCCATATATTCATTTGAGCGCGAAAAATAAGTGGTTAGTCGTACGCTTTTAAACGAAGTCCGAACAAAAAAAGTTCTTATAACACTTTTGAGGGTTTCTGAAAAAGAAAAATTATGGAGTATAGCAGGAATCCTTTCAATAAAGCGAACTCATATGTATTTCCAACACTATCACAAGCATTGTTGAACTAAAATAGTTACAATTCCATCGCTAATAGCATTTCTTTCGTTTATAAACTTGCGCTGATCCATTCGAGCTATGCCTCCTATCTCAGCAAATAAAAGATTGTATTTCTTTCGCCAGATGCTTTCCTTTGCGTCGTAATATTGTAGCAATGAGTCGTGCTTACAATGCCAGCCAGAAAAGATTCGCTCATATGTAACACTTGTTTGGCCGAGGTGAACTTCGAACAAGGCGCATTGAATACTATGTTCTAACATCATTGAACACCGAAGGCATTTTCCTGAATTCTCCAATTCCTTGTACCTGGAAATATATATGTATGTATGTACTTATGTGTATTTTACACTCACTTGTTTTCCGTGCAGAGTATATGTGTTTTTTTTTTTTGCATTATGATCTATTTCTTATTTTTTTCTCACTTTTAGCTCCACATATATTTTTAAATAACGCAAATTAATATTATTTCTCTCACTCGGCTTTATTTCATTATAAAAATCCTTTATATCCTCAAATAAAATAAATGTTATACTCATATACATACATAATAAAGCTATTAATATGACCACCAATTTATTTTTCTCATTTCCCCTACACACGCTGCTCACAATGCAAATGCAAATATAGGAGAAATTATTAAAAGCAAAAAAAAAAAACAAAAAAAAAACATGCGCGTCTAATCAGAGTAGTACTCAATACTTTATACAATAATACATACATAGAAACATACAATATCACATTCATGCAATAACTATAGAAACAAAGAACTTCGTCTATAATAACAGCATTTACTAGCATTTTAAATCAAAACTCACAAGCCATACCAGTAATCTAAAGCTTACCAACCGGGTAATAAATGAAATTGACAAGCCGAGACTAATAAACAGCTTTAACTAATCAGTTAGTGTGAGAGCTTCGACGAGTCGGTTTGAGTTGGGTTTGGTGTTGGTAGTTTTTAGCGTGTGTTTGAACGCTAATGATTGGCATTAGACACACCTTTGCTTGCTACCTGCATAATTTATTGTACTTAACTGGCGTAAGCTTACAGTAAGCGATTGTACTAAAGTTATTGACTGATTAAAAAGTTGTTATCAAAGTTGCGAACGTCGTCATTTGTAGAGTTGTCACAATCAGTACAGCTGCCGCCATCGCTGTTGGACAAATGCCTTACATTATCATACGCGGCAACTTAGCGTCATACAGCCATAAATACCCGTGGCGTGTGTTGGTCTCCGGGCTAAAAGGTAACATTTGTAAAAAGCTATAAACCAATAAAAAGTTTGCTTAGAAGATATTTTTAGGGGTTTTGTTTATTTATTGCTGTTTTACCATTCATGCCTTAACATAACTAATCAATTAAATTCGCCCTCATTATCTTTTTATGATAATCGCGAAAAATAATTTTTGTATTGCTACTGTTTTCTGTTTCTTTATCATTCATATTTTTTGAATTTTTTTGTGTGCTCTTTGACGTTTATTTTCATATCTTATCTTTAGTATATTGCGGTTTTATATGTACTATCTTACGTACTTTTTGCATACATTTATGTATAAATAATTGCTCTAAAGCGAAGCAAAAATGTAAATTTTGCGAAAATGTTTACTTTGTTCTTACTAAAAAAAATGTTGTGGGTACGAATGTAGGGGTTTAAAAAAAAACATCTCATGCATTAACCCTGTACATTTTAGAATATCGGAATTTAGAATGTTTGTCCCCAAATATTTTCATGATTATGGGTTATGGATGAAGGTCGTGGACTCGTTAGAAGAACGGACCCAATTCTTGTTTCTTGATTATTATTTTTTGGTAGCTTTATTTTACTTTTACTTCAAACAAAAAATGAAGACAAGAAAAATAAGGTGAAAAGGGGCACAAAAGTTCAAGTGGTAAAACTAAAGGGTAGCCAAATAGCAAAGTAAATTTTCCCAATTACAGTGTTTCAGTAGCTGTCAAAGTTACCAATGACATCCAGCTGTCACTAAAGTTTTTTATTTCGTCATGCATTGGAAATTATTAATAAATGCTATAAAAACTGCTCAGTTGTAAATGCCGAGATGTCCATATCATTAAGATAAAATCGCCGTTATTGGAGCGAACACAATCCACAAGTTTCAGGATTGACTGCTTGGTGTGGTTTATAACCCGGCTTAATCATCGGTCCATATTTCTTGCGACATGAAGAAGGAGACAAAGTTACTGTCAATGGTTATCGGTATATGGCGATGCTAATCGACTTACTGTGATTCCAACAGGATGGCGCTACTTGCCAAACAATGACGTAACGTTGTAAAGGAGAGTACATCAGTTGGCCGCTACGATCATGCGAATCGACATCCCTCAATTAAGTTAAGTTTTTAGTTTCCGCTAACAAACCAATCCCTCTGGACTAGCTCGAAACCAGCATTCAAAATACTGAAAGTGCAAGTGAGATTTACGAATTGTGAAAAAACTTAAAAGATTTCGAGAATCTTTGTTTGCCGCACGATCAATCGATTTTCCCAAATGTCTGAAAATGTCGTCTTCGCGTGGTTTGAACCAGTGCAGTCATAAAAGCTCTTCGAGAAAGAATTCCCAGAAATACCCTTAGAAAGCAGAAATTCATGTTCAGGGAAATTAATGTATAGACCAGATCCATATCAAGCTAATTAAAGGTGATGAAATTGACCATCGCTCAACTGAAATTCTTCCATCGGTCAACTGGTCATCTTTTGACAAGGTGCTTGCACAAAATTAGACTCGACAGAGTCTAGTAAGCAAAACGAAAAAATCTATGCCAAAACTTCCAAAGACGCAAAAAATGTTGTGCCAAGGGTTTAGCGTGGCTGGCCACCATCCAGCCTCCGTAATGGTTTGGGGGGAGTGTATTATAAAGGCGTAACATCTCTTCATTTCTGCGAAAAAGGTGTTACGACCGGGATAAAAGTGTACTAGGAGGATGTCTTAGAAGGCGGGGTGAAGCAGTTGAACAGTACTCTCTCTCTTCTTGCATCTTCCAGCAAGATTCTGCTCCAACCCATACGGCAAAAACCACCCAGCAGTGGCTTAAGAACAATATTCCTGGGTTCATAGCCGTAGAAGATTGACCGTCTGGAAGTCCAGATCTGAATCCATTGGTCTTCATTTTGTGGTCAGAATTAAAGAATATGACCTGTCGAAGACAACACAGAAATTTGGAGAATTTAAAAGAATCTTTGATTCTGGCAGCGACGTCGTTAGCTGAATGGCCTAATCGATTGAAGGCTGGTGTTAAAACAAATGGTGACCATTTCGAATTAAAATTAATTTTTTTTTAATGTTTGCTTGATTAAATAAGACTAACTTAAAAAAAATATTATAATTTCATATTTATAACGGTCTTAACTTCTAACAGAACTTATGGCAAGACCGAGTACATCACTTTATAAAAATTGAAAACGCTTTAAACTCTTTTTTATTAAAAATACAAATTCTCATTGTAATTAGGCCCTTTTCTATACAGGCACTTCTTCCTTCCATTAATATTAATCTATATAATTTTCATGAATGATTAACACCTTTCGTTAATTCAGTCGCAATATTAAAGCATACGTTTAGGAGGCATATATGTATCTGCATATATGTATGTACATATGTATGTAAATGTTTTGGCTTTTGCATTAGTGTCCATTTTGAATTGATTTTTTCTTTTTTTTATTGCATATAAATATAGTTTAGCCGCAAGAGAGGGATGTTAAAATCACATTTGCCTGTTTGCATACAGGGTGATTCAATAAGCCCTCAGGTTTTCTTTCATAAATAAAACACGACATAATTTGTCGAATTGGGGCTGGCAGGGTTGAGGCTTTCCAACTAAACTAAACTAAAATTTAAGGTTAAACTCAGTTTAAAATTTTACCACAGTTCAACTAGCACTGAAAAACTGAGCTTAAGTGTTTATTTGCCAAAAACATCCCAACTGACTACACCCATTTTGCAAAGAGTAAAGTTCGATTCCATTTACATTATGCGCGTAAACATTTTCAATCTACTTATACAATCATAAAACAGCTACCATTTACTCTATGATATGTATGGTCATTATTTATTGAGCGCGCGTGTTTAGTTGCTCGTACTTAAACGTCAAATATCTGATATGCACAAAAGATATCCACAAACAAGTACATTTTGCCGTACATGAGAAATAATGCCATACACCGGATTGAGGTGAACGCAATGAGAAAGCGCCGGCAAAATGCACGAACGAAAGCGCCATGAAAAAATATCAACAAATAAAATTATACAAGCATATACTCGTATGCACATACATACATATGCAGATAAATAAAAAAAAAAATCACTTTTAATGGCTGTAGCGCAACTCTTTGCCAACTCTATCTCAATGGAGAGAGAGCAGAATTCACTTCAGCTTTACCTAATGTCATTTCATTCCATTTACGGCTGTCGTTTAGTGATTTTGTAGCATTGCGACTCGCTCCCCGTTAAAGCAGCTGTAGTCAGTTATTTATTGGACTTGGCCGCTGCCCATACAAATATTGTATTTCGTGAGTAATACCAGTATCCATTGGAAAAAGCTAAAATTAGTGTGTTTTTCGCATTTTGCGTTGCTATTAATCTTTGTGTTAGCATGTCTTCGAACGTATATTCGTTCGTTTTCCAGTCGACGGATATGAATTATACTCGTACAATTATTAATTAGACCATAATTCGATAAGAAAATGGTGCCTAGTGAAATCGAAAGTGTTTTTCATGTTTGTGTGCTGTAAAAATAGTGCGAAAGCAATTTATATACATATAAACATACATGAAATAAAATCAACACCCACAAAAACAGGTGAAAGGCGAGATATAGTAAATACTAGTGCAACGTTGGTGGTGTCAGGGGATGATATGCAGGTTCACATTTGATTTTTCATTCCCTTTTGGTAATTACTGTAGCCTTCTATACTTATGTATATACATACATACATATATTTTAATGCATGTATGTCTGTGCATACATAGGTATTACATAGTGCCCATTTCCCAATTAAGTGTGCGTCGATGAACTCGTTGGAACCTGTGTATGGCCCAGCATGATTTTGTACAACGTTTTGTTGTGACAGCTACGTCTTTGGTTCATTTTTAGTTTTCCTTACATGCAATGCCTTCAGGGCCGGCTTAAGTGCGTAGCGAATGGGGCGTTCGTTTATGGCTAGAAAAACATATAATTTTATTTTATAAATTGCAAATTGCAGCACAACATAAAAAGCTTCCGTTTGTTTTTCACATTTTCCATTGTGCTCATGGAATTACAGGGTCCGGCACTCGAAGTATAACCAATTAAAAAGGCCATAAATTTAGTTTGGAAAATTACTTTTATTCAATTTAAAGTGAAACATGTGTAAAAATAATAAAAATTAAAAATCAATTTACTTTTGCTCGATATGACCACCTTTTACCTTGACTATGGCCTTGAGACTGTCCAGAAACGGTCCTGTAATTGTAATTGTTCTTGTTATTGTAGCAGTTTGCATAACCGTTCCAAGTGCAGTGAAGTCATCGTTCGTCGTTTTTGTTGTTGTTGTGGCAGCATAAACATGCCTCATATGTGCACGGCGAATGCTGCTGGTGACAGTCCTTGGGCGGTAACATAGAACCAAAAGTCGTACAACCACCTAAGGCTAATTTGTTTCATGTGAAAAGGTGATTAAAGGCATGCGAGTTACCTTCACATGCCGGATATACCTTGATTATATCTGGTCAATTCTAGATAAATAGGACATTAACCTGCTACAATATCTATAACGGAATTGTGCCTGTCTAACGCGGATCCTACGAGGTAGCGATGGGTGGTGGTTGTAGTTAAATATTAGGGGAGTGAGGGTTCGTAAAAGTAAGGCCTCCCGGTGAATGTCGTTGATAACCTATCCGTATACTACGAGCCGCGTGTTATTGTGCATGCGTCCGGCATATTTTTTCCATCTCTTGAAAATTTCGACTTACGAAAGTAAGGAGCATATCTCAGAAATTTTATTTCAATATTTTAAAGAAAAGTGCGACTGAACGTCGTCGAATGTTTGTTAGAATATGTCGCTTATGTTTTTATAATATTATTTTAAGGAGGTAGCTTTGGTGTAAGGGACAAGGATTCTCCCGTGCCACCTGATGAACGCACTTTCAAATGGAAAAAGAATATGCAACTCCGTTGACAGTTACGCATTAAATAATTTCAGAAAGAATCTAATTATAAGTAAATATAAATTTTTCAAAAACAGCAAACTATGTATGTTTGAATTTATGTTCGAATTTAAACATAGAGCCCTTCAAATTCCAAATTCCGAATCTCTGTTTATATGTCAAGAAAAGTGGTGCTTTCACACCGTATTTTTAGTTACAATAAACAATAATTCAAACAAATCTTGGAAACCGTTAGCGTCCACGCCTGCATCAATGCCAGAAGTAAATAGCTGGTCTGTTCTTTTGCAGGATAAAATTTTCTATCCATGTTTTGTTAGAGGAACACACGGACACAAAATTTTCCGATTAAAATGTTTCTAATGGCGTGTAAAATGTGCCAGCAAATTTAAAGTTTTGAATCTTACTTGAGCGTTCCTGCTGATCACTATGAAGCCAAATCACCATGGAGAAATTATGTAATTTGAATTTCTCTTTTTCGGTATGAGATTATACTCAAAGTGGTTTTTGTAATGGCGTAAACAGTCCTCATAAATGTTTGGAGACTGCTGCTCAAGTGCCAGTCTATAAATCCGCCGCGTTCCGGTAACGTAGATCTTCGACTGTCGTGGGAGCAATCATATTCCAAGTCAAACACGCCAGTAGACCCATAAAGAGCTAAATCATGATAATCCCTTTTGTCGCAAAATCAAGAAATCTAAGCCGATTGCCTATGTATGAGCCTATAAACTAAAAAAATAAGATAGAAAAAAGTTTGACTTAGAAAATAATGAAATGAAACTTCGGAAAACTAATTTTGGTAGGTTGAAAATGGACAAAAATGCCTGGATTGCCTTCTCTTGAAGACACAACATTCTAAAAATTACTACAACATTTTAAAAATTAATAAAGTCTCATCATTATTTCATTTTCACCTACCCCAGTAAGTCATTTTGTTTAAAGCCGGCCCTGCTTTCCACGACTCATATAACTGCGTCTATGTACATATGTATGTGCATATCTACAGTTATGTATATGTATACATATATACAAGCATACATTTGCACCTTACAGTATTGACATTGTTGTAATTTCATCTATTCCTGCGATGAGGTAATCCATTGTCCTAAATTTTCCAATGTCCTACAGAGTTGGTCAAGCGCCAACACTTCCGCCACCACCGCGATCCCTTTCTGTGCAATATTTATGATGTCATCACTTGTAATTCGGTATGAATTTGCTTTATCACATTTTTTACGCCTGTTTTGCATTATTATTTATTTTCTCTCTCTCACGCGATGCTTCACATATTGTCTGTTCATTTGTATTCTCGATTTCAAGCTCAATTGTTTATTTGGCTGCTAATTTGTTGTTGATTTCACAAACGCCAAAACGAGTTTACTAACGAGTTTTATATATTTTATTTAAATTTTGTAGGTTTTTTAAATATACGAATATGCAATAACGCTCATCTTTGATACAAAATTTTGTGCGCCAAATAAGAGAAAAATACTAAAGTGATTTCTTCAAAAGTTTTATCCACTACTTGGTAGAATATTAAATGATTAAATTTAGTTCGAATGTGTCTTATACATTAGTACATATAGATTTATTATTATTATTGTCATATTAGATGCGAGAACACAAAAAAATTTCAATTTCAAAATTGTATCCCACTCGCAATAGGCCAACGGCCGATAGTACCTTTTAATAGGTGTTTTTGCATGAGTTTTCATTACAAAAAAAAAAAACAGATAAATAAAATAAAAATTAATAATGATTTTTCTTTTACAGCGGATGAAATTGAGCAGTTGAATAAATTTTCGTGCGGCGGTTATAGCGATGAGACAACAATAGTATATCTGGTACATCCATGTCGAATCTTATCTGCGCTTGAGGTAAATAAAAATCTTTCAATATTTTTACAGAGGTGGTAAAAAAAATGTACAGCGATATTTTTTACAAGTTTCGGTTATTTATTTTTATTTATTTATTGTTTTTTTTTTATTAACTTTTTTTTTTAATTTTTATTTATTCTTTTTTTATTATTTATATTTTTATTTATTTATATTGTTTTTTATTTATTTTTTGTTTACGTTTCTTTATATTTTCATGTTTTATTAATTTTTTTTTGTAAGTTTTGTTTTTTATATTTATTTATTTTTTTTTATATCTACTTATTTTTTTATATTTATTTTTTTTTATAAAAATATAGGTTATACTACTAGTTAGGTAGGTATATCTGGCTAATCTGAATAGATTTCACAAGAAATGAAAAGTATTTCGATCCCAGGCAGTTGTAACGAATGCTGCTGAGAACAGGACAGTGGCAAAGGAGGTGTTCTAGCGTACCTCTTTCTTCTTCGCACTTTTACATACCTTCCTTGGGAGTGATAAAATAAAGTGGGTTGTTTTCGTGTTTCAAGCTCGTAGCATTATTTTCACAACCCTGGGGGAGAACGAGGGTTCCTTTATAGACTGAGCTTTCAGAGTTAGTTACGTCTTCAAAACAGAGAGTGAGGAATATATGTTTCATGTACTCATCCAAGGCAAGCGGGTGCCTGTGGCCCTGGTACCCAAACAATGAATTTATTGCAAACCAAATTTCACGAAATTCAGCTGCTAATTGACCGCTATGATCATGAAATTTAACACCAGCGGATTATTTTGTGTGGGACTATGTTAAAGATAGAGTTTATACGATAAAGTTAATAACGAAATGGACCTGCCATTTTACTAGAAAGTGATTGACAATTTTAACAAAGAAACATACATCTGTAACCGTAACTATGGGTCTATCGTTCGTCCGAAATCATTTTTCACTTATAATTGCCAAACCTTTTTACTTTCTAATACAATAAAAAATTTAATAGATTTTTTTTTGAAACCCCCTTTACAAAAAATGCAGAAAATGTGTAACACCGTCAACAAAAAAAAATTAATAAAAATCAATGCAAATTTTTAGCCACTTCAATCTTGCTTTTTATTATACCAAAATTTAATGGTTGTTGTCGGCCGCCGTAGCCGAATGGGTAGGTGCGTGATTACCGTTCGGAATTCACAGAGAGGTCGTTGGTTCGAATCTCGGTGAAAGCAAAATTAATAAAAACATTTTTCTAATAGCGGTCGCCCCTCGGCAGGCAATGGCAAACCTCCGAGTGTATTTCTGCCATGAAAAAGCTCCTTATAAAAATATTTGCCGTTCGGAGTCGGCTTGAAACTGTAGGTCCTTCCATTTGTGGAACAACACCAACACGCACACCACAAATAGGAGGAGGAGCTCGGCCAAACACCTAACAGAAGTGTACGCGCCAATTATTATTATTAATATGTTGTTGCAGCAGCATAAACATTTCTAATGCATGTACAGGGAATGCTGCTGGAGTGACAATTGAATAGATATAAATCCCGACGTTCCGTTAACGCAGAACCGACTGCCTATATAGGAACGGTCTATAATTTCGCATGGCGAACATTTTTCTAAAAATTCTGACTGAAAAGTTTACACATTTGTTGAGTTTTTTAATTTTGTACAACGTGTGAAACTTTAAGTATATGGTTTTTGTTGTAGTATAAGCTATATATTTACAAAATAAATTTAAAAAAATATAGTCAAAATTTTGCAAAATGTCGCTGTGCCAACATTGTGACCACCTTTGTAAGTACATACGTGGTAAAATTCTTTACGCACATAACCTCTCCACATCGCGCTAAAAAATCATCAGTTAACAACTTCTGGTTTTCGAATCGCTTTATGTGCTTATTTTATAAATGGCCACACAATTTATATAATTATGAAGGAACTAATTTAATTATGAAATGAGATTCGGGGTTTTTAGTGTCGGACATCGGGCAAATGCCTCAAAGGTATAAAATTTTAAAACGGTATCCATATTTCGGTTGGCTTTTAGTAAAACGGCTTTCTTCCGGGTTCAAATGCAATATCTGTCATGTAAGAGCTCTAGCTTGAAAAGTTTTGAAAAAAAAATTTGAATAAAATTATGAAATGTTTTTTTCTATGCTTTAAATATATTTTTCTGCAAATTTTCTTTAATTTTTACTGACTTTTGCAGTTTAGACTTAATTTCCTATTCCAATGGAAATAAGCCCCATTGCACAATTACATTTCCCACCCCCATAACCACGACAGCGATTTCCTTCAATATTTATTCAATATTTTTTTCTATTGTACTTTTTTATCCTTTTTTTGTCATTTTAAATGCTGCTTTGCGTGCCCATTAGTGGGCAAGCTTGCTTACTCCTTGCGCATGGTTGGGAACTAAACCATTTTGTATGTAAATTTAATAGATTTCCCCATCTTTTGTTCGCTAAGCATTCACAAAAGGCCAAACTAAAAGTTACTAGTGAATGGACATTTTAAGAAATTTGTTTGTGGTTTTAAGGTGCGGTTTTCTACATCTATGAATAAAAACATAAAAATAAAATTTCAAACGATTTTATAGCAAATTTTGGCTAATATATAAATATACTATGCAGTTTTAAGCCGACTTTGAACGGCAAATGGTTTTTGTGAGCAGCTTTTTGATGGCAGAAATACACTCGGAGGGTTGCCATCGCCTGCCGAGGGGGCGACTGCTATTAGAAAAAAAAAATTATCTATCATTTTGGTGTTTCATGCACGAAGATTCGAACCTACAAACTTCACGCATCAACCATAAGTAATATTACTAAAAAAATAGCGCGAAAATGTTTGATCTAAAAAGAAATTCATATTTTTAACTAAGATTTTTTACTAGGATGGAAACTTAAGCTATCTACGGCTGTGATTTATTAAGGGGCTATATGCCTTGTGAGCCCGAAGAAATGGACGATTGTTATAATTTTTTTTAAACATCTTTTAGAACTTTTATTCAAATGAGGCATATATCATACTGAAGGGTAACTCTCGAAGAATACATTTTGGTGTTTTTATTATAAAAAATTTTATTATTTATTGTTAATATTGCCCCTTCCCCGAAACGCCGTTTTTTAGGCTTGCGGTGATCACGGTAGCGCATGAACAGCTCAACTGAAATAAAAAAAATTAAATGATTATTGTAGAAAAATGTTTTTTAGTGAATCTGAACGGTTTATTTACCCAAAAAAAAATTTTCTCGATATGAAAAAAAAAAAAACAATTTTTGCGGGGTTCAAAAATTAAAAAAAAAATTTATTCCAGCGAACTAAGCAAATATTTATAAAAAGTGAACCGTTCAGATTCACTAGGCTGTAACTTCGAATAATTAAAAAAAAAAGTTTATGCAAATCGGTGAAATAGTTTTTGATCAATAATGATCACCGAGACGAGACGGTAATTTTCAAAAAACACGACTTCGAGATAATCGCGTCTGAAGTTTTGCGTGCACTTCATTTATGGATAAGGTCGCGCGCTTCCACGGTCTGTAACTTTCGTTCTAGTGCTCCGATCTTGATGATTTATATTTTTAAGATGATGCACTTTTAGAATGTGCCATAAAAAAATTTTTTTTTAGTCGAACACAAGGTATATAACCCCTTAATTTATTGAGTATTGCATTAGAACCAAGCAATTTATTTATGGACCGAAAATAAGTACTAAATCGACTTAAATACTAATGAAATTTGAAAACTACTTTTGACGTTACCTTGCAAGTTAGTTCTACGTTACCGGAACGACCCGGATTTATTCACACCACCAACATTCTCCATACTTGTAGGGCTTTTGCTGCTATAACAACAACTAATTTTCGCTTTTCTTTAGATTTTAGGTTTTCGCGTGGTCGCCTCTTCATCAACAGCGGTGAAACAGGACTATAACGAATATATGTGGACAATGCGAAAAGAGTTCCATGAACCAGAACCGCTTGAAACAGAATCCGTTGTGCGTGAAAATCTTTCAAATATAGGACGCGAAGCAGCTGGGTTAGGCAACTATCATAAAGTCGATTCGCCCGAATAAAAGAATTTATAGCAAAAATATACAAAAATTAAAAGTTGTTAACGAGCCCCTGATCTCCCTGCCACGCAAAATATATACAGAAAAAACAAACAGACAAATACAACCAAGTAAGCGGAATCAACTTAAGATTGCGAACAACAAAAAGAACCTCTCAGCCTTGCGCTAAGTAAAAAAAGAAACAAATTAACAAATTAGTGCAATAAACAGATCATTTTTTATACAGTACCTAAAACAATCACACAAGCGCCGGCTGTGCTCTTAAGTACGAAAAGTGCGCGTATCGAATTGAGAAGTGGGAAAAGTAAAAGAAATATCTTTATAGAAAAAACAAACAAAAACGTTAAGTGAAAGTTCCACTTTGCGCTTTTTATTTATTTTTCTTTCGTAAATTCACTTAAACCCCTATTTTCCAACCAACCAAAGGGTCATCTATTTAGTTAGTGCAATAATGAGCGCTCAACCACCACCACCACCAGCATCCGCAATACCCACTCCCGCTGAGGCAAAACCTGCTTCCAGCATTGTGGTTGCGCCAACTGCTGTCAACTATGTCACTACGGCAGGCACATCATCTGTGGCTGCACAAACGACCGCTTCAACAAACTCAGTGCCGAATTCGGTGGCGAATGTCGTTACCATACCCGTGCCGATCGTTCAAAACGAAGAGAACTATACGTATGTGACGGTGAAGGGGTCGTTGCACGATCGCTCATGCACCGTTTTCGGACTCAACGATGCAGAAGTCCAAGCGCTGTCAAAACGTTTCGATACTGGTTTAAAACACACCTTGAATGGTGTAATGGTGGGGATTCCACCGATGAATATGGTGAATACATTAGCGCAATTGAGCTACAAAGTAATTTGTAGTTGTGGTGAGGCGGAGATCAGTTGGACTATGCAACGCGAAGTTTAAATACGACTACAAGAAAGATGATAATTAAACTTCTAAAGTTGAATACGTTTTGAAATTTGCAAATTTAATTGTTAACTAAAAAGACATTAACATAAATGCTATGCTGATAGAAAAAAAGCTAAAAAATTAAGAAAATTGTAAACATATTATTTTTCTTTGTTAGGAATTAAAACAAACAACTGTTTTCCAAAAACCAAAAAACTTAGTGTTGAATTTATCAATCATTGAACTGTAAGCTAAAACGAAAAACGAAAAAAAGTTAAATTACATGCTTACATATGTACATATGTATATGTAAATTGGATATAATTGAAGCGAAATTGAAAGAACTTTAAAAAACTCAAACAAATTACTAACATTAAAAAAAAAGAAAATGGATCCACATGACGCGGATAATTGCAAGTGTCACAAGCAGACAGCGCCAGCACAACAAACGCTCAGTGATATGGAATTCGATCGTGGCATCTGGAATGCAGGTGATATTGAAATCTAAAAAAAAAAAATTTCTAAAATAGCTGCAATATTTAAAAGTGTTTAAAATTATAATTATTGGTGGAATTGCATTTTAAATATATTTTATACAACTACCATTCAATATCATTAGTGATACTCACAAACAAAAACAAAAAACAGTATTCCTTCAGCTCAATACCAAGGCACATTAATTAAAGGTGGGGGCACTAGACCAACAACAATGTTTTGTGATTTTCAAACCAAAGTATTGGCAAAGTAGAAAACAAATAATGGATTTGCCTTGTTTCAGCCAGATGGACACGGCGAAAGAAAAATAAAGAAATCAGCAGATATACCGATACCTCCTTTAATAGATTCGTCTTGCTCGATACTCACAAAAAGTAATACTTAAAGTCTACTTCAAAAATGAAATAAAATAAACAGAATTCTTATATTTACGATATTTTAATATTTGTTTGAAAAAGAAAACAGCAACTTATAATTGCCGCTTCGTATTCACCACTTCTCTGCTCGCTAGAGAATTCGGCTGCTCGCCAACCGAAAAATTTCTGTGTGAAAGCAACGAGAATTTAGGGTTGACCAAGCGGTCCCGTCATAATGGGTCCGTTGCGGGAACGAATTTGACTGACAGCAAAATAAAAATAAATAATTGGCGCGTACACTTCTGTTAGGTGTTTCCTTCTATTGTGGCATGCGTCTTGATGTTGTTCCACAAATGGAGGGAACTACAGTTTCAAGCCGACTCCGATCGGCAGATATTTCTATGAGGAGATTCTTCATGGCAGAAATACACTCGGAGGTTTGCTATTGCCTGCCGAGGGGTGAACGCTATTAGAGAAAACTTTTCCACGGTACGTTTTACTATATAAGTCACGTCAGTCAAATGCGTTGCCCTAACGAACGGAACGGACCCATTGTGACAGTCCTATTGGTTCACAAGCGATATGCTAAGAAAAATAAGAATAAAAAGGATATTAAAAAACTTTTTTTTTGTTCATATTTTAGGCGCAATGCTTTGAATAGCAATGTGATTACTTACAGTTTGTTATGAGGAGCAGAACGCTTATCTTTTCACAGTCCTTCGACGGGATCAAACCATTTTGCATACGCTCAGGCGGGACGCTTTGAAAATCAATGATTCAACGTGTTTTTATTTTTTTTTTTGGTTTGTTTTATTCACTACTCAGAAGGCAGCTATGATTTATTTAATGATAGAGTAAATATTCCATTTATTTTGGAATAGATTTTATTTGAATGATATGTTCTGCTGGTCTCGCAGCAGCGGCTCTTGCACATCAGCTCCTGTTAAACCTCAGCACGAAATTCCGCTTTAGAGCCGAAATTATCTTATTGAATGTCCCCATCAAAAAAATGTAAAGGGGAAAAATCGCATCTCCAAATTAGACAACTGACATTGCGATGAGCGACAACAGCTAACCAAGCTTAGCGCTCAACATATCAACTGTTTGATGGCAATTATGGTTCCGTTAGCGGAAAGGCGCAACATTTGATGCAAACATTGTAAAATTGGCATCGAACTTCAATGTCTGAGAAAAAAAAATGACTTTCCGACTTATTATTTTGCTATAATTATTGCCTATTGTACTTAAGGCCAAGGGAGAGGATTTAAAGGGTAGGGAGACACAAATAAGGTGAGGATTCATTACTTCTCTGCAAACTTCGAAGATGAATCTTATAAGTTTGTCGAGGGAAAAGTAATTTAGCTGGTCCATTCTCAGTACTTAGTCTGACGAATGCTTTCATCCTCCATATCAGACGTGCAAAGTGAATAGTCGATGATATGTTTTGATAATATTTCGTCCCATGGATTCTGTGCCGCAGCAAGGATGAAAGATTACCAGGTTTGCTAATTAGCTATGGTGAAAATGAACATTGTGAGAGGAACTTTGGCTGTCACCTCACATGTGGATTCGGCAGCCGAATTCTGTACGATCATTTCACATATATTCACACTCTCGCCCAGTCAGTCGTTGTGCAGGCGGCAACGATGGGTCAATGGTTGATTTTTTTTTTAAATATCACTAACACAATCTTAGTATTTTCGTAAGCAAACCGCTTCGTGTCGTGGCCACAGTTATGCCAGCCTCTCATTTGATTCTGTCGAATTCGCTCAGAGCCGAATAACGGTCTGTTAAAGTGCTCACCTTTGAAATCTTTTCATCATGTTGCGTAATTAAGGTTATCCGACGCTACTTGATCAATGATTTGGTATTTTCAACTTGCGAGTTTTTTTTATTTTTGAGATTTTCTTTTTGCTTTGAGCTTTTGTTTTTTAAACAACCATATTTCCTTTATTAGTCGACGTGAATTTAGTATATCTACTTATGTATTTTCTACAATTGTTTTTTCGGTAGCTATCTACAATGAGCCGGAGCGCGTACGCAGTTTCATTGGCCGTGGCAAATCCATGGATCGCGATGACTTTGATTACACAGCACTCCACTACGCAGCGCGCAATGGCAATGTTGAAATATGCAAAATGTTGATCGATGAGGGCAAAGTAGATGTGGATGCTGTCACCAAAGCGGGCGCTACAGCGTTACATCGCGCTGCTATGATGGGTAAGTTTCCCTCATATTAAAAAAAACAATTAATATGTCGCGTTTTACTTATACAGTCAAGGTCAAAAGAAAGTTTACACTAAACTTTATATTGAAAATTTGAATATTTATTTATTTACCTTATAATTTCATTTATTCTTTTAAATAAAGTTAATACTACAAAAGAAAAACAAAGCAAATAAAGTAAAAGTTTCAAACTTTGTAAGAATTCGGCAAATTTTCATCATTATTTCATACTCAGAATTTCTGAAAAAATTTTCAAGTATTCAATTGTGTAGCTCATTAATTTTGGTATAGTACAGTGCAAGTTTCTAGTTGTTAAAAAATCACAATGACCGCATACCCGACATTTTTCTAAAAATTCTGAGTAAAAAGTTTGAAATTTTGATGAAAATTTCCCGATTTAAAAAAAAAAAATTTACCAAAATTCAATGATCTATAAAAAAACCGCATATCCGAAATTTGTCTAAAAATTCTACGTAAAAAGTTTGAAATTTTAATGAAAATTTACCGAATTTTTACAAATTTTTTTACCAAAATTCAATAATCTATAAACCGCATGCCCGAAATTTTTCTAAAAATTCTGAGTAAAAAGTTTGAAACTTTGATGAAAGTTTCCCGAATTTTTACAAATTTGTTTACCAAAATTCAATGATCTATAAAACGGCCGAATTTTTTCTAAAAATTCTGAGTAAAAAGTTTGACATTTTTATGAGAATTTCCCTAATTTTTACACATTTTTTTTTACTAAAATTCAATGATCTTCAAAACGGCATGCCCGAAATTTTTCTAAAAATTCTTCGTAAAAAGTTTGAAATTTTAATGAAAATTTATCAAATTTTTACAAATTTTTTTACCAAAATTCAATAATCTATAAACCGCATGCCCGAAAATTTTCTAAAAATTCTGAGTAAAAAGTTTGACATTTTTATGAGAATTTCCCTAATTTTTACACATTTTTTTTTACTAAAATTCAATGATCTTCAAAACGGCATGCCCGAAATTTTTCTAAAAATTCTGAGTAAAAAGTTTAAAACTTTGATGAAAGTTTCCCGAAATTTGACAAATTTTTTTTACCAAAATTCAATGATCTATAAAACGGCATACCCGAAATGTTTCTAAAAATTCTGAGCAAAAAGTTTGAAATTTTTATGAGAATGTGCCAAATTTTTTTATCAAAATTCAATGATCTATAAAACGGCATACCTGACATTTGTCTAAAAATTCTGTGTAAAAGTTTGAGATTTTGATGAAAGTTGCCCGAATTTTTTCAAATTTTTTTACCAAAATTCAATGATCTATAAAACGGCATATCCGAAAATTTTCTAAAAAATCTGCGCAAAAAGTTGGAAATTTTGATGAAAATTTGCCGAATTTTTACAAATTGTATATAAAGCTCGAAACTTTGCTTCTTGTGCTTGTTGTAGTCTGAACTATATTTTTATAGAAAAAATTGAAATTACGAAATAAATAAATAAAAAGTCAAAACTTATCAATCTGTGATGTACACATTCTTTTACCGCTGACTGTACCTACTTAATAATACTTAAAGCTTTCTTTGTTTTTTGTTTTTCCAGGTCATTTAAATGTTGTAAAATTGTTGGTTGCTGCCAAGGCCAAACTCCAACTGCAAGATGAATACGGTCAGACAGCACTGCATCGGGCTGCTATACGCGGTCAATTAGATGTTTGTAAATTTCTGCTCGAAAAGGATCCAACATTGAAGGGAATTAAGGATAAGAAGGAGAAAATTCCCTATGAATATATAATGGAGAATGCCAATGATGATTTCAAATTATTGCTTAAGCCTTAGAGTCAAACCAAAAGAAAGAAAAAAACAACAAATATATAAGAAATATCAAAAGGAAATAATAATTATCAACTTAACACACACACATTTATGCATACTTACGTTGTACATATACATACATATACACATGCAAAGCCACGTTATGTCCCGCTTTTTGACTTTGCTTTCTTACTTTGCACAACTATCTTTGGAATAAAACTGTTTGGCTTTTTCGGATATCTGGAATTCAAAGGATTTTCATGTTTTATTGACTCGTGTGCTTGAGTGGAACATTTGGGATTACAAATGTCAATTTAAACTGAGCGCGATTATTATTATTATTTTATTTCATTTTTTTATTAAATTTTCAACTTCCATTATTGGTATATATTCTAGAATATATTTTTTAACTACTCGCTACATACAATCTTATTGATCTGTTGAGGTTGAAATTATGTTTGTTGCACTTATTGAGCTTTTACTATGACTACATATACGCCTATATATTGAATACAATATCCAAGTGTATGCTGAGTTGTATTCGAAACGTTGTATTTTGTAATTCAATTTCTTAAAAGTTTATATAAATGATGTGAGAACTTTTAAAAACCATTTTTAAAATACATAAATGCATTTCAAAAACTAATAAAATTTGATATTGATATATAGTATATAAAACTTTGATAATAATAAATATGTATGTTTTCTTCGTCTTCTTCTTCTTCTTCTTCTTACTCATATGCATATAACAAACTTTGTTATTCGCCATTGTGCGACAACACACACACTCACACACATTTTTCATAACAATTTTCTTTTCTTTCTGTTAACGTTTTTTGTTTTTTTGTTTTTTTAAATTTCAAATGCAATCTTGAATTGGAGTACCTCTATATATTATATCATAATAAAGGGGGCTACCTAAGGAACACTTCAATTGTGCCGATGCTAATCCTACAATAAGTTATGTAACATATGTACATAACTACGTACCTATGTATGTACAGTCTGTTACATAAGAGCGTGGTCACTGTTAAATAGTAACAACAATTGATTTTTCGAAAATTTGCAAATTTATTGATAATTTGGCCGTCAATACTCAATGCAAATACCTCAGTAGCAAGTCCAATCACCTGCATTGTCAATTATGGCCTACCACCGTTGGGGCATACTTTTCGCTAGTTTTTCTGCATATTCTACCGGAAAAGCCCTCCAAATTTTCCGAATTTGTCGAGAAAGTTGATCTAAATTACATGGATGCGTCTGCGAAGCTGCATTTGCATCAGATCCCACACATTTTCTATGGGATTTTCATCCGGTGACTGAGATGGTCAATCTAAAGTGACAACTCCGTTTTGCGTCTTCCACTCGCTACACGCTCGACTCCGATGCTTCGGATCGTTGCCCTCTTGAAGGATCCAGCTTTAATTTTTCTTGATATAGCATTGCTTAGCAGATGGTAACAAAACCTTTTTATATAATATATTTTATTCATTTTTTCGGCATTTAAATTCTCGGTCAATAAGAACAAAGTACCGAAACCTTTGTTTGAGAAGCACTCCCAAACATGGACCTTGACGGGGTGTTTAACAGTCCATTGAAGCATCCTACTGGTGGAGTTTGTCCAGGCGTGTTTGATGCTCCAAAATGCCGAGAAGGAGGATTCATCAGAAAAAATTACGTTGCTTCAATCGCGGTCCAAATTTTTCTTCGCCCATTCCACTCGTTTTTCAACATTGGTTTTTCCAAAGTACTGCGATATTTCATTTTATTGGCAAGCAAGTGCCTGCGAACCGTTCCGTAAGATATGTGAACACCTTTTGCTTTCAATTTCACAGCAGCTCCACGTAAAATCAAAGTTGGATCTTTCGAGAACAATGTGAGAATCTTTTTTTTCGTCTTTTTTTGAGACTTTGCTTGCACTTCCGCGATCAGGAAAATCATCAACGTTACTGACCTTTTTTATAGCGATTTATCCACTTGCTAACGAGCTGCTTCGACTTTCCCATATATTTCCCAGCAGCAATTTGCGTTAATTTGGGTCCTTTTTCATGCAAACATAGAAAAATTGCCTCAAATCGAGAGGCGTAAACAGCACTCATTTCGAAAAATCACTCAATTGAAGACTAAATTTGACAGACAGCTGACTTTTTACAAAAAGTATGAAGGATTAAGGTGCTATCTGTGTCATAGAAAAAGAAACAGGACGCTCTGATTTTTTATCTACGTGTAACAGTGACCACGCTCTTATGTAGATACTTTGTGTAATTTTCAAAAATATTAATCGCATAAAATCGGCTTCAGAGTTTGTAATGAAAAGTAAAGCTGCAATTAGTGGTGCCGTAGCCATAACGCCATAGCCGTAACATTACAGCATTTGTCGATTCGTCGTGCCGTGACCATAAGCAGCTATAATCGTTTCAGTGATGTCCATCTGTTTATCAGGGCAGCTAATTGCTATGGTTAAAGTTATGACTAAGGTACGGCACCATTTACTGCAGCTTGACTCGCAAATCATAAAGGTCAAAATAATTAGGATGTGTTTTTGATTTCGAAAAATAAATTTTTTCCGAGTTTTAAAAAATGTTTAATCTAAATATGGTCGTAAATTGTTTAAAATTGTAAAAAACTTTTTATTGGGCATTCAGTTTTTCATTGCCACCATAAAATAGGCATAGATTAGAAGCAACCGCCTTTTTTTTGTCGGGACAGACTAGCAAATACAGCACTCAGTCAACATTAAGTCCATTGCACTGCACTCGGATTGCCTTTTTAATTTTTCTTTAAATCTGCCCGACTTCCGAAGAAATCTGAGTATCAGGCAGAGTGCACTGCCTGAGATGCCCACCTTTTCCATGTGCTTTGCCCATAGAAAGTGGCCCGCCATCAGTCCAACCAGCTGCCGACAGTCCCCTCTGCTTAGTGAAGGAAGTTGGCCTCAGAGCCCATTCTGGCTAAAGAGTCAGAGATCTCGTTACCCGCTATAACCAAGTATCTCGGGAGCCTTGTTAACATCAGGACACTACATACGGAATGATTGCTTGGTATTAAAAGTCACCATCGCCATGATTCGTGCATTTAAGGCTTTTGTACTGTAGGTTTCGAAAAGATTCTACGATACGAACGACGACAATACCAATTTGCCTTCAATTTGCAAAATTATGCCACAAAATATATCTAAATGGGTTGGCCATTATTTACTTAAGTCTCTTAAGTCTTAGAGGGTCAACTTTGCACCGTTTCAGACTTTTACGGATAACAACGTCAATATTTGCAATATAATTTGGATTTGCATGCAAATATCACTCTGAAGCCGTATTTAATCTTAAAATAAATTTATAATCTACTGCCTTAAACTAATTCTACAGCCTTACTTATTACCTTGCTAACCTCCACCATCCATATTGCAAGCGTTTTTCATCACAGATGCGCAATCATCGAACTCGAATAAGTATTTTTGTAAAATCTTTGGTATTCCCAATAAATTGATCATTCGCCTCAAACTTGACTCGCGCTTCGTTGTTGGATATCGTTGCCTCACAGCAACCGAACTATTAAGTAGGCTTATAAGTTGGTTTCTTATCACAATGCGAGCGAGCGATTGAAGGGATAGAGGTGTACCACACAGGCGAAACATTTCCATTTCGAAGTGACGACGCTCGGTGGTCCAATTGTTTGGGAATGGGGGGCGCAGGCAAGGGAATTTAAAATCAGCATGAACTGGAAAGAGATCCAAATTAAAAAAATATATATATGTACTAGGTTGTTCAATAAATTTTGCGATGCGATAAGGGAGGACGTTTTTACTAGCCTATTTTTTGTTTTTTGTTGGTCACTCTTCATATGAACGCATGCGAAGTTTCATTTCAAACTGTCAATTCATTCTTTGATCGATGTGTCACAGCATTTTCTACAATGGAAAAAATCAAGTATCCTGCAGTGATTGCATTTTAATTTTTGGAAGGTTTAAAAGCAAAGGAAACTTATAAACCAATGTTGGAAGTGTATAAGGTCTTTTCGCTATCATTAGTACAGTCGTAAGATGGGTTGCTGAATTCAAACGTGGTTTTGCAGATGTCTTGAAGATGATCCAAACAACACCAGAAATTGTAGAAAAAATACAGGATATCGTATTGGAAAATTGTCGAGTGACCGAAAGAGATTTAGTAGAAGCTCTAGGCATCTGATTGCGCAGTGTAAGCAATATTTTGACTGAAGTATTGCCTTTCAAAAAGCTGTGTGCACAATGGGTGCCGCATTCGCGCTAGCAATGGAACAAAAACATATTCGAATGCGACTTTCTCAGCCACACTTAGAGCATGTTCAAGAAGATAAACTGGATTTAGTGCGTCGATTCATCACTATGGATGAGACTTGGGTCTCTTCTCATGATTCTAAATCAAAACAAGAGATTAAAGAGTGGTGTGAATCCGGTTCTTCGGCTCTGCACGGGTTTGTGTCCAGAAATCGGCCAAGACGCGTTAGCATCCGTTTTTGTTTTTGATGTGACAGGAATTTTGCTGTATGCATTACTTGCAAACTGGTAAAACAATAAATTCTGAATATTATGGCAAACTTTTGGACCAGCTGACGGAAAAAATTCGGGAAAAAATTACCAGTTTGCAAAATAATTAAAATTATTTTTCATCAGGACAGCGCACCGTGTCACAAAAGCATTTTGACAATAGCTAAAATCCATGAATTAGAGTTCGAGTTGTTGAAGCATCCTTCATATTCGCCATATTTGGCCCCTAGCGACTTCCATCTGCTTTCAGACCTAAAAAAAGTCATGCGGGAAAGCGTTTTTCATCAAATGATGAGGCCATAACAGCTGCTGGAATCCCAAATTCTCACTTCGGCGATGGAATTCGTAAATTGGAGTCTCGTTCGCTCAAGTGCACATATTGAGGTACAGAAAACTATACTGAATATTGAAAGTACAGGTATATTTCAAACCTTAAAATCGTGTTTTTCTCATCGAAATGCAAAACTTATTGAATAGCCTAGTATAATGCTATTTTGGCTTCTAGTGCTCACCCAACAACTTGGCGAATTCCAAACAGCCGGCAACACTCGTGGCGCGCAAATTATTCACAACATGATCGCGACACACCTGATATATGTCCACTCCCTCTTTGACCAAAAACTCAGCGATATCGAATTTGTTTAGCATAACCGCACGTGCCAACGGCGTCTGACAATAGGGAATGTAACATGACCATGAAAGGGAAGTAAACGATGCCGACATCCATCTGCCTTCACTGTGGGCGAACAGTATGCGCGCTATTGGCTTGAAATCCTGCACGGTGTCGATGTATTGCACAGCAATGAGTAGCTCATTTTCCACACAGTCGACTATTGTAGCACCTTGCGATTGCTGCACGGCAGCCACACGCAACAATAACTCCAGCATGTCGGTCTTCTGGCTGAGTATCGCGAGTAGAATGGGTGTAACGCCATCTTTGTTGCGCACATTCAAGCTGTCGCCGTGACTTATCAAAGTCTCTGCCATGTCGGACATGTTGTGACGCACGCAATGATGCAGCAGGTAATGGGAAGTGATGCGGCGAGCGCCCCGCTGCAACAATCGTATGGTCAGTGGCACGTTGTTCTGCAGTACGGCATAGTAAAGAGCGCTGCGACCCTCCTTGTCCTGCAAATTAATGCGGGCGCCGCGTTCGATAAGTGTGACCGCAACGCTATCCAGATCAGTGATAATGGCGCACATCAGTGGCGTCTGATCGATGTCATCCGTTTCGTTGATATTCGCATTCGTTTGCAATATAATATTGGCCTTAAAAGATAAGCGTATTTTTTTGTAAAACAAACAATGTAATTAACCTACAAATGTGGCCGAATAATTTTACCACTGCCGCCGAATGATTCCTTATGGCCAAGTGTAAAGGTGTCTCTCCCGTGTTGAGTGTTTTTAAATTCGGATTAGCACCATGTTTGAGAAGGAGGTGCGCAACTTCAGCATATGCCACGCCCACGTGCAGTGGTGTATAGCCATCACTATTGACTGCATCCAATGTTGCGCCATGCGAAATCAGTATACGCACACACTCCACATGCCCACATGCGGCCGCATAGTGCAGAGGTGTCATCAGCAGAGCATCTACCCGATGAGTATCCTGTTGGTGGCCACAAGTAGGCGAGATTGCGTAGGGCTCATTCATGCGGGTGATAATGGCACCGGTACGTTCAAATGTTTTGGCATAATAGTAGTAGAGGGAAGTGTCCTCGGCATCCTGAGCGACATCTTCTGCACCACTTTGATCACAATCGTTGCAATTTTCAATGAATTCATCCTCCCATTCTAGATTATCCATACCATCTGGTGTGCACTCCGTTTCCATTTCGCCAAACGAGTTTGAACGGTCTAGTCGATGAAAGAAAAAAAAAACAGAATGCAATGATATAAGAATATAAAGAGAAGAAAGTTTATGATGTTAATAACATCCGTTTAATAGAAATAAAGCAAATGAAAAAATATCCATACAAGTCAAAGAACAATGCTAAAAGTCCTAGGTCATACTTTAGAACAGGAATAAAATCAATGACTTATTGCCCAAGCAGAACTGACTGGAATTGCACAACTCATTTCTTAGAAAAGCGCTGAAAAGATGGAGCTCGATTTCTTCGTGTGCTATTTCGAAAACCTGTTGGCCCCAGTACAATAGATGGAGGACTCAGAAAGTTCTGGGGACTCCACGCCATTCAATTTGCTAACAGGTAGCTGTGTTTACCGGTCATTGGACGATCGGAGCACATGCGGAAACAGCTGGAGTTACCATTTCACCCCCATTGCAGAAGCTGGTACCTTTCAGAAAAGGAGACTATTAAGCACTTTATCTGTAAATGTTCGGGCTTGGCAGCTAGACGATTAGGGTCACTGGGTGTTCCTTTCTTCTCCTTTCTTCTCCTTTCTTCGAGGGTCTGGTGCAGTGCGCCAACCTAAATGCAATAAACCCTCTCCATTACATCAACAGTTCTGGTTGGCTGTAGATATCTGCTTGTTGGGCGTCTCAATGTTATCAAAACCATTTCACCTACCCACCTGCTCAAGAATAAACTCTATTTTTCACGCTCGCGATTGAGGCCAGCTCTAATTTCTGTCCAATTTACCAAACAAAGTATTCCTAAATGCTCTCACAACATGATATGAAGGAAAAGTAAGGGACTTCAGTTACAATGACATTGCTGCGGACATGAAAACATGGAGAAACAGGCGCCAGATTCGTACTAGCCCTGTCTAGAAAGAAAAGCAGAACTATCATAGGTATACTGACAGGCCACAATTTGTTAGCGGCACACGCATACAAGATGGGAATTGCGAACAAAGATAACTGCAGATTTTGCAATGAACTATAAGAGAGGGAAACTCTTGAACACCTTCTATGTTCTAGCCCTGCATTAGCTAGAACTCAAATGAAATATTTAATACAATATGAGAGATTAGAATGTACCTCGGGGTTAGAACTTCAGAGCTTACTTAGATTCACAAAAGACGCAGGCTTATTACAAAAAGCCTACTACAAGGAAACGTAAGGGTCAAGCTCCAGCGGGTACCACTAAGGACCAAAATAGGTGATGGCTTTCAGCCAGCCAGGTCTACCTAATCTAAGAGACTTCAGTAAGAACTTTATTTCATGCCACCATTCAAATGACGGTAAATGGTTTTGAAGCCTTCCGTGGTTCGTGGCTTCGCACGTATTCTCTTTTTTGGGTGTTTCACCGAGCTCTTTTTCCAATTTGTGTCAGCGTCTTAATGTTGTTCCGCAAATGGAGAGACCAACAGGTTTATAGCGCCTCCGAATGGCAGATTAATTTTATGAGAACCTTTTTCATAGCAGAAATACACTCAGAGGTTGGCCACTGTGGGTTTTTCGAACTCGAGGCAACCGAATAGCAATCACATACAAGCCCACTACGAAGGCCACCAAAAAATAGTCTCATGATCGTAAACTAATCCATCTAGAGGCTAATTCACCTCACAAAACGTGAAATTTCTCTATAAAAAATTTTGTTTTCAATAAAGCCATAGCTCTTCTGGCAATGTAGGGTGTGCTGCTTGCCATTAATCTTCCGCAGTAAAAGTCCATATATCTTTCTCACGCACAGATACGAAATGCTGTTGTTGTTCGTCTGATCATTCTTTACAGTTCAGTAGCTTACTCCGTACACGAGATAATCGCCGCTATTATTGATTTAAATACTGGTTCCAAAGACTCGAGTGCACTGTTGTTGTGTTACTTGAGCGATTTATCAAAAAATTTTCCATAAAAGCCCATCAAAGAAGTCATTCGATAAGGAGCCGCCCTATATGAAACCTCTCATTTCTACTAGAATTAGTGCAATTCCACTGTTTGTCATTTTACACAAGCATTTTAATTTTGCGTTGTTGAAAAATTCAAACTATGGCGATAACTCAAAAATTTGCATTATTGTTAAAAGCCATTGTAATTCTGCACTGGGTCGCAATAATGTTTTTTTTTCTGTCCTTCCTAAATCGGCTTAACTTCTCTTGGCGAAAATTCTAACCTAAGTACAGAGTAATTTTGGATTAACTAATTTATTTTCTACATTACCGGTTATTTTATTATCAGAAATATTACTGACTTTTGTTATCGTTTCTAGTAGCCGGCATTTATGGTCATTAGTAATGCTGGCAACAGCCTGAAACCCACGTTAGAATGTTTTTGTCGCATCACAAATGCAAAATATCAAAATGGTAGAAAACATCTCCCCTGAATGCATTTCTGCCATGAAAAAGTGCCTCAAGCCATTTGCCGTTTCGTGGACACATACAACTTTGTCTCCTACATTTGCCAGACAACACCAAGTCACGCACTCCGAATTGGAGAAGAAGTTCGGCCGTAAGTGTTATTAGGACCATTTTGTACATATTGACTTCGAGCCCACCTAAGGAAACTTTATTTTCTAGAAAAAACCTTTTGCGGCTTTTAAAATTCATAAGTTTTCTTCTATTTCTTTGTTTTCTTGAGTGAATGGTGGATTATATGTAAATCCTTATTAGGTGCTGAGAAACCATATTGTAGTACGCCAGAGCGCACATCATCACAACGGATTAGTGGTGGGCTCCTTATGAATTTTTAGCTTCCACCCCTTTTAATCGCCACTGCGATGTGAACAAATAAATATTTGCAACAATTCATTGGCTTGATGAGTTGCATGGACTACTTGATACACATATCGATTTTTTCTATACGTACATATACATATACATATATGTATGTTGCAATATACATACACACTCACTAATACTCACTTCTGTTAAATATATCCAAGTCAGGTTCTTCACAGGATTGTATTAACAGCTCGAGGATCTCGGCATCACCAACCAGCGCCGCAGTGCCAACAGCTGTGCGTCCGCAAATAGTGGACACAATGGTTGCCCTGGCACCCTCCATCAGACAATCGAGCACACCATGAAAGTTGCCCGTCTGTACTGTGGTCAGTAGCCGCTCGTTTAGTTCGAAAGTGTTTATAGGTGAATGCATTGCATATTCTCTTCGTTTATTTTCTTAAATCAGTTACTTTTGTGCGGTTGTTGCTTGTTTTTTTTTTATTCTGTTTTTGTTAGTTTGATATATTGTATTTAAAAAGCGAAAAACTTTGGAATGAAATACAATAGGCGAAATTAGAAGAAAAACTTAATGTTCACAGTTGTGTTGTTAGATTGACGTTTAGTTCTTTCTTAATGCCGTTGTGCTATACTCTGCCTCACTTGGCTTTGCCGAGAATCGGTGGTCTTGACACTCAGATTTGCTGCTGCGCAATCAAAAGTCGGCCTAAATGGTATGGGTGTTAGGTAACCCAATCCAAAAAGGGTGGAAAACAACTGATAAGGGTGTCTTTCCGATTAGTGAAGAATGTGTGGAGCAGAAAATAAGGACGACCGACCGCATTCGAGTATCTGTTATTTGTTTACATTCAAGGCACGTAATATGTACCTTAGTCATGAATGAGTGAAATGAAAGAATAGTAAGTAACACAAAAAGAAAAAAAAGAAAACCAGGAAACAAACAGTAAATGGGGATGTATGTTGTTAGCAGCTGATTAATATTTCTCTTGTTGTCTCTTCCGCTTCCCTCTTCAGTTAAATAAGTTGAGAGTAAAAAGTTGGTCGAAGAAAGCTTGAATAAACAGTTATGCCTTCTGACTCCTAAATGTATGTTTTAATATTGACGCTAAATTTGACACTGAAATGAGTTAAGTAGTAGTTTAAGAATAAAATTTAGGATAGAGACAAAGATGAAAAAAGGATAAAGGCAAAAATGAAAATAAAATAAAAGTGCAAGAATAAATATAAATATTAAAGTAAAGATGAAAGTAAATTTAAATGCTTAAAAGCAGGGAAATTGTGAATATGAATACGTTGACAAAGAAGATAGAGAAAGATAAGGAGAGATAGAGATACAGATAGAGAGAGAGAGATAAAGATGAAGACAAAGATAAAGATAAATATAAAGATGAAGATAGAGATAGAGATAGATATAGAAATAAAGATAAAGATAAAGATAGCGATAGAGATAGAGATAGAGATAAAGATAAAGATAAAGATAAAGATAAAGATGAAGATAAAGATAAAGATAAAGATAAAGATAAAGATAAAGATAAAGATAAAGATAAAGATAAAGATAAAGATAAAGATAAAGATAAAGATAAAGATAAAGATAAAGATAAAGATAAAGATAAAGATAAAGATAAAGATAAAGATAAAGATAAAGATAAAGATAAAGATAAAGATAAAGATAAAGATAAAGATAAAGATAAAGATAAAGATAAAGATAAAGATAAAGATAAAGATAAAGATAAAGATAAAGATAAAGATAAAGATAAAGATAAAGATAAAGATAAAGATAAAGATAAAGATAAAGATAAAGATAAAGATAAAGATAAAGATAAAGATAAAGATAAAGATAAAGATAAAGATAAAGATAAAGATAAAGATAAAGATAAAGATAAAGATAAAGATAAAGATAAAGATAAAGATAAAGATAAAGATAAAGATAAAGATAAAGATAAAGATAAAGATAAAGATAAAGATAAAGATAAATATAAAGATAAAGTTAAAGCTAAAGATAACGATAAAGATAAAGAAAAAGATCGAGATAAAGATAAAGATCGATCAGGGCCGTATCAAGACTAATTAGAGATTATCCTCACATGAAAGCCTTCCGTCGCGCTTGAAGAAAATTAAACTCACAGATGAGACAATTTTCACTATTGAAAAAGTTTTTAATAAGCAAAATGACCAAATCTATGCTAAAACTTCTAAAGACGTAAAAAATGTTGCTCCAAGAGTTCAGCGTAGCCACCCTCCAGCCTCCATAATGGTTGGGTGAGGAGTGTCTTGTAAAGGTGTTACATATTTTCATTTCTGCGAGGAAGAGGTTAAGGCCGGGGTACAAATGTACCAGAAGGATGTCTAAGAAGGAGTGGTGAAGCTGTTGAGCAGTGCTCTCTTCAATGGAGAGCATTGGATCTTCCAGCAAGATTCTGCTCCAGCCCATAAGGCAAAAACCACCCAACAGTGGCTAAAAAACAATAATCCTGGGTTCATAGCCGCAGAAGATTGGCCGTCTAGATGCCCAGATCTGAATCCATTGGACTAGAGTTTGTGGTCAGAATTGGAGGGCACGGCGTTTCGAAGACCTCACAGAAATTCGGAGATTCTCAAACAATCTTTGGTTCGAGCATATCCATGGAAACCGTGCGGGCCGCAATAGCTGAATGGCCTATTCGTTTGAAGGCTTGTCTATAGGGTCCGGCACTCGAAGTGTAACCAACTGTTTGTTAGTTGGCTAAATGTCAGTCCAGAGTATTGTTTACAAGCGCACGGAAGCATTTTGCCGAGATTAAACGCGAAAAAAGAAAATCAGTAATAGGTTTCAAACGTAATAGTGTGATTGCACTAAATTTGCGATTGTGAGCTCGAGCATCTTAAAAAGTGTTTGTTTATCGCACCATTACTCGTTATAAACGAGTAGGCTAATAAGCGAAAAGATTTATTTGACCGACCGCTCATACGAGCAGCACCCGCCATAGATAATGGTTTGGGCCGCTGTAACCGCAGATGGGTGCTCTCCAACCATTTTCATCGGGCCTGACGTGAAGGGAAATGCGAAATATTATCGGCAAAGTCTTCTGGAGGTTGCTTTGAAGTCGTGGGCAGACAAACATTTCGGGGGCAGACCATGGACGTTTCAACAGGACTCAGCACCGTCTCACAAAGCTCGAGTGAACCAAGAATGGCTAAAAAATAACGTGCCGAAATTCGATGTATTATTCTCTTTGGGCTATTTTGGAGAGCAAGGTCCACACTAAAAGATTCACCAGTCTCGAGGGAGGCGCTGAAAAATGCCATTGCCCGCGAGTGGGCCAAAATACCTACAAGTCACATTTGGGCAGCTTGTGATTCGTTTCTGGACCGTCTCAAGGCCATAGTCAAGGCAAAAGGTGGCCATATCGATCAAAAGTGAATTGATTCTTAATTTTTTATTATTTTCACCTTTTTTTACTTTGAATTGAATAAAAGTAATTTTCCAAACTAAATTTATGGCCTTTTTATTTGGTTACACTTCTAGTGCCGGACCTTGTAAAAGCAAATGGAAAAATTTCGAATGAAAATTTAAAAATTAGTCCCTCTATCATAAGGCTTATAATTTTTGCAAATGACGCCATACGTTAAACCTATTTGACATTTGTGGCAGCTGTAGTTTGCAAACATACAAGCAATGGAGAAGTTAAAGATCAAAATAAAGATTTCCAGCACTCAAAATCTTTTTTTTTTCTAATTTAAAAAGAATGTCGAAAACAATTCGATATTTTTGACCAGATAGTGATTATTTGATGATCTTCAAAATTTAAATGTTTGTAAACTTTTCTTATAAATTAAGGAAAATAAGAAAATAGTTAATGGGAGATTTCAAAAACAATGCATACCTATTAAACAACTCATTATTTTACCCGAAACTGTTCGCCTTGAACTATCAAATAATAGAGAAGCTTTCTTTTACCTCTGAATACATTCTACTAGAAAAAGGTTTGCATAACAATTACATATTTGCGCTTTGGAGGTAACCAAAAACGGTAAGATCCTTCACACAGTAACATGACGCATACCCAACACTGTAGGAGGAAGGACAAAAGCCTTTTATAGAACCAGATAAAATTGTAGCTTGTCGAACACAGAAGAAATATTTCTTACTGAATAGTATTTTTATGGTAATAGTTACTTTCGTTTCTTTTCTGAAATTGGAATACAACAAAATATAATATTCAAACACTGCTAATTTGCGTTGGAACTAATATTTTTTTTATATATATATTTTTTTAACAAGGCATTAAATGCCGTTCTATCGATATAATCAAATTTCAATCCAATGTATGCATTTTCATATAGACGAGTGTAACTACAAGTCCAGTCATACACATGTATCCCATTTTTCGATAAAATTAACGGCATACGCAAGTGGATCGTGAGTTGCAATATCCACTACGGTATCCAATCAACTTGCAATGGGCATTGCAGAGACTTTGAGAAATGCTACAAGTACCCAACAAGCTGCGACTTTGCAGTTCACCTTCCTCAACGGCATTCTTCTCTTCAGGCACGGAAACGTGACTTTGAACAGTGACTTCACCAGAAATACTCATCTTCTCGAAAGCTTCAACCATAGCCTTAATCAACTGCTCTGCAACTGACTGAGGGACTTCAATATGAGCGGTGGATTGAATGGATGCATCGATAACAATATTCTGGCTGCTCTGTTCTGGTTTCTCTTCTGGCTCCTCAGCGGCAACAGGGTCAATGACAATAACACCGCCGACCTCAACTGAATCGTCGACAGGAAGAGCTACGGTGGTGTGCAACAGCAAGCAGCTGCACAAGGCCAGTAAAATAATCGCGATAGTTTTCATGTTTTGGTAAATTTTCACTTTTTGCAAGCACAAATGAAACTGATGCATTGGCCAACGATTCGAGGCTATTTAAACTCAACTGAAGTACGCTGGAAATGAATAAAGATAGATGTTGTAGTGAAGTGGACAGGCACTTCAGGGCAGGTGCCTGAAATAGAAATGCTGTGCAAACAAAATCAGTTCAAATGTTTCCACTTAGACGAGTGCCGGAGTGCGATATATTTTTTTTTTATTAAAACATCTACGTAGACCATCAAGTCTTTATTCGAATGCACTTATTTTTACTTTTCTTAGTAAATTTTAAACATATGTTAACATAAATATTTACTTTGCTGTTATTATTGTTTATGATATATCACTGCCTCTTTCAGATCTATTGAGCCCATTTAAGGATTTAGAGAATGTCTTTTAATTCTACTTCTGCCAGGTACTTTAGTATGCACTCCGAGCCCATTAAATTCATCGTGCCGTCCCTCATTCTAAAAAGATCGTGGTCAAATTAGAGTCCGAGAAGAGTTTGTTGTGGGTTTGATGGAATTGAAAGTGTTATAAGCTCCCATCAGATCAAAAACTCTAATATCAACAACTGAGCAGACTGGAGTGGCGATCTGATCAAGGCAGCACACCACACACATCATTAAATACTTGTAGAAGCTCAGAGAGTTTGACGGAAGGCTCTATCGCTTCCTTTGTATAGTCCAGACCGGACCACAACCAATTAAAACCTTTTCAAACATTTGCAAAAATATAGTATTTTTTTAATGGGAGGAAGTATTCCCCAGACATAGAGTTCAAATGCGCAAAACTATATACATATATATACATATATAATTGGCGCGCACACCCTTTTTAGGTGTTTGGCCGAGCTCCTCCTCCTATTTCTGGTGTGCGTCTTGATGTTGTTCCACAAATAAAGGGACGTACAGTTTCGAGCCGATTCCGAACGGCAGATATTTTTTTATGAAGAGCTTTTTCATGGCAGAAATACACTCGGAGGTTTGCCATTGCCTGCCGAGGGGCGATCCGTGTTAGAAAAAATGTGTTCTTCATTTTGGTCTTTCACCGAGATTCGAACATACGTCCTCTCTGAGTTCCGAATGGTAGTCACGCACCAACCCATTCGGCTACGGTGGATATTACTAAATTGGAAGGTTCAAACTATGGCAATTTCATCGTCGAACTAAAGCGAAAAAATTACACTGAATGGCTAGCTAGAAGCTTTTTCATGGCAGCAATGCACACTCCCGAGAGGCTCCCGATAATAAGGTTTATTGACAAACTTTGAGTGTTTTTTAGTATTCTGAGCATAATTGTTATCGGTGGATTTAGCTAACATCGTATTAGACGATAATAATGGCAAAACAGTTGACGATTTTGAACCGTTTGAGCCGTGAAGTACCTAGGCCTAATCCTTGACAGCAAACTAACGTGGAAGGAGAGGGTAAGGAAGGCAACAATAACCCTGTATGGATGGAAGGGCGCTTTTGGCAAAAATTGTGGCCTCTCCCCTAGTGTTGTATTTTGGCTCTATAATACCATAATAAAGCCAATTTTGTTATATGGAGTCATTGTCTGGTGGAACTCAATAGAGATAATGACATCGGTAAAGAAGCTGGAGAGAGTTCAAAGGTCTGCACTCACTGGAATCAGTGGGGCACTTCGAACTATTCCTACTCTAGCGCTTAATGTAATGTTAAATGTGATACCTGTAGACATTGCAAGCAAAACTGCCGCTACACGTACTAAATATAATCAGGCTGAGATGTTCGGGCTTCAGACTCGACCGCACTTACGGACACACAAATATCCTTATAAACTTAGAAACGGATCAGTTTCTCGCTTAGTTCAAGCGGAACTTTGTCCACCCAAATTCCATCAAGGGAGGAGTGGCCTGGAGAGGAGAGGAATTGGTGAACCTGTTCACGGATGGCTCGCAGTTGGACGGTAGGGTTGGAGAAGGAGTATTCTGCAAAGAGCTCCCCATCAGACTCAAATTCAGGTTACCGGATCACTGCAGTGTGTTCCAAGCAGAGGTAGCCGCTATCAAAGAAGCAGCTGATTGGCTACTTGTGTAATAACTGTTAAGAAGGTGAAGACAGGGTGGGCCATATAGCGTTTGCTTTTTGAGCCACCTATTTTTTTGAGAATGGTAACACAAATGACATGTCAAATGTGTTCATAATTTACTTAAATGTTTGACATTTACGAAACGCTATACGCTTGAACAAAATTGGGAAATATTTAAAACCTATTTCCAAAGTGGTGAGTCTTCTTCTTCTTTTCTGATTTTCACATCGGTGGCTACGTCAATAAGCAAAATTGTCGTATTTTGGGCTCAGAAAATCCACACGTTACTGTAGAGAAGCAAATGCATCCACAACGAGTCACTGTTTGGTGCGGTTTTTGGTCTGGCGGCATCATCTGGCCATTTTTTTTCGAAAATGAGCGAGGAGCCGCGGTTATGGCGAGTACAGTAAATGGCGAGCGTTACCGTCACATTGTTTCCAAAAATTGAAGAGGATGACATGCACGACATTTGGTTTCAACAGGATGGTGCAACTTGTCACACTGCCAAAGTTACACTCGAACTTTTGGCTACCGTTTTTGAATTCCGATATCGATTGGCCGCCTCGGAGCTGTGACTTAAGCCCGTTGGACTATTTTTTGTGGGGAGCCGGGAACCGTCCAGAGACGATTGATGCTTTAAAACACGAAATCGAAGTTGCCATTCATGAAATTGGAGCCCAAACAATCGAAAATGTGCTTAAAAATTGGGTTGATCGAATGGCCTATTGTAAAGTCAGTCGTGACAGTCATTTGAACGATATTATTTTTCATTCATAAATGGCAAACTTCAATCTTCAAAATAAAAAAAAGTTTGAAAAAATATTGATTAGTTTTTTTATAGCCGATTCAAAAAGCAAATTTGACATGGCCCACCCTGTATTTACTCCGATAGCCAAGCGGCAATTAGGGCCTTGGGCACTTTTGTGGTGCCCTCGAAACTGGTCTGGACCTGTGAGGAAGTGTCCATGCGAAAGGAGAGGATCGGGATCCCCTTGAAACCTGCGCTCTTTACTCGCGTTAACTCAGCGTGCAGCTTTTGAAGAATTACAAGAGAAACACCATTTCGATGCTCAGGCAGAATAGAGCATCGAAAATGAAGTGCATACAACTGATTCAAGAAATAACTACTTTTTTCAGACACTTTTTCGGACACACTGTTCCTCCAACAAAAGATATTTTAGTTAACACATAAGCGGACAGCTCAGAGTTCAAACTCAGTCACCAAAAGCAATAAATTTGTTAGATGTTGGTTATTTTATGCACAAAGCGTGGGAGCATTTGGATCCCAAACAGTGAAAAACTATCGCAGTAAAGCTGGTTTTCTGAAAACAGGCATTCCTTATGATGGAAAAGCTTCCAATCGCAGAGGATGAGCTTCCACTATGAGCAGTTGCTTAGTTCTCCAACGTTATTAATCTAAGTCAGTTGAAGTCGAGAACATCTTAACATCTCTTCAATACTGAAAGGTCATTGTTTCTCAAGCATCGCTGGCCAACTCTTCGGAAAATTGCACTAGAAAATGAGATTGACGACAAGTTAACTTTTTATAAAGTGGATTATTCAACTATCAGAAAACTAAGAGCTGTTTCCTTATGTTAAAGCTACCTCGAAGGTAGCCTTTTACCTTAAGTTGCAGTTTGACCTCCTTTGTCCAGGTGGTGAAGAAGGTCGCCGTGGATTTCATGGGGAAAGTTGTAGTTTCCTCGCAGTGAAGAAGCGAGAAAGGCAGGCGAGGTAGTCGTTTACCTTGGCGCGCAGCCCATCAATGTCATTGTCCAACGCCATTTACGTGCAGTCGTCGGCGTAGGAGATCAGGGAGACTCCCTCTGGTGGCTGAGGGAGTTTCGAGAGATAGAAGTTAAAAAGCAAGGGTGAAATGAAACCACGTTACGGAACTCCTTGCTTTATTTTCCTCTGTTTAGAGATTTAGTCTCGAAATAGCCACTGGGACCACTCTCCCTGATTTCCACTTGTCAGGAATTATTGGATCAATTTTTGGAATTTGCAAGTGAGAAAAACAGCTAATTGCAAAGTAAAAATATACACGAATTAAAATTTGCGAATTGAGTAAAAATTCTAAATTTAAATAAATATGGTGATTAAAATGGATAATGTAGTAATTATATTTTTAAAATTTATAAAATTTATTTGAAGTCATATATTAAATACGAATCGGCCAATGATATAGAGGAATGCAGTTCTGAATGACAGCCTCCAGTCACCGTTGCTGCAGTTTCCGAAATACATATCGAAAGCATTTAAGGTACCTTTTCATTGCATTCATCGAATACACCCTGAACGCCGCGAAGAAGGAAGCTGGCGCTTATTGCATGATAATGCATCAGCTCATCGATCCACTCTTGTGACTGATTTTTTGACTACAAATCGCATTTTAACCATCAATCACTCACCGTACTCGCCTGATATGGCTTTCTGTGACTTCTACCTATTCGGGAAATAGCATTTGGCCATGACAGGAAAACGTTTTGCGTTCGTAGAGGCCATCCAAAAGGCTTGTACTGAAGGTCATTCTGGTCAATGACTTAAAACACTCTTTCGAAAAGCTTTTAGATCGCGCATAACAGTATATCGAGGCCAAAGGGGTCTATTTTGAATAAATAAACTCGAAGTTATCAGAACAAAGCTGCTGTCGTCTCTATTTTAGCTCAGTCTTGTTTATTTTGGATCTCACCTTGTATGTATATAAGTATGTTAAAATGTTAGGTAAAACTATGGAAAATACTGCAAAACGGGCACAATACGCCGTACAGGCTAAAGGCGGCCATTTGAGAGATATAATATCATATTCAAAAAGTGATGTCAACAAATCTACTTGAATCAAATGAAATGATTATTATCGTCAACATAAAAAAAATTGTGTTTTTCTTTGATTTAAAAAAAAAAACACATGGGTCCGCCTAATATGGGCAACCATGTACATGCATAGACATGGAAGCAAGAAAATATGAAGAAAGCTGTGGTTTCCACAACAATACAATTGCTACTGGAAAGCTCTTTAACTGACAGCGATGATGAAATGACACATTATTGTGGACAAAATAAAATCATGTCTTTCCAAACCTCATTATTCTTCATTTAATTTTTTTTTTTTTTTTTTTTTTGTATTTAATACGAGGCAGCTCAACTGAAAAAACCATAAATTTTTGTGATTTTACCCGGCAATAATTGAATCAGCTGTTCGTAAAACTTGCAAATTGTTACTAGTTTTGCGTTGATGTACTTTTTTTTGACACTTTTCTGTTTGAGAGCGAACTCACGAAAATTACTGGATAATTTTTACATGAACAGGCGATAAGTAGAGTTCGATTAAAGGAATTTTTATATTTCTAATATATGTTTTGATGAGATCATTTTTCAAATGATCCATTTTACTTAAGAAACGAATTGCATTATCCATAAGAAAGTTATCACTCCGTTGTACACATTCTGCATTTTTTATACAGCATTTTGAGTGATATTTTTATTCTAAACCGATTTGCGCTACGAAATGGTTGAAGATTTACACGGCTGCAAAGTCTCGATAAATACGTTAATCCAATAACGTGCAAAACCTATAAAGTGCACGGTGAAAAGAGCTGAGAAGGTACGACCAATACCAGACCGTTATCCGGCTCTCAGCGAATTCGACAGAATCAGTTGATAGGCTGGAGTAATTGAAATCACGAAGGTGTTTGTTTGCGAAAACACTAAGATTGTGTTAGTGAGATACGAAAAAAATCAACACAATGTCACTTCATTGCCGTCTGATTGAACGAGTGTATGTATATGTGTTTGGATGAGTGTATGAATACATATGAAATGATCGTGTGGCAGCCGAAGTTCCCCTCACAATTTTCTCTTTCGCCAATAACTATGACCAACCATTGTAAATTTATCATCATTGCATAAAGTGAAATTTAAGTGAGTGCTTAGCTGTGATGGTTTTTAAATTAATTTATATTTATGAAATCCATGGTGAAAATGGTTAACCTATCATCCTTGTATGAAATCATTTATGGCAGAGTTCAAGTTAGTTTGAAACTTCACCATATTTAAACTTGCAGTGAAAAATAAACCCAATGACTTCTATTTTAATTGATATAAGTAAAGTATGGTTAAATGGTTAAATCTTATATCAAACAAAACAATTAAATAAATGAATAATTGGTGCGTACACTTCTGTTAGGTGGTTGGCCGAGTTCCTTCTTCTATTTGTGCAGAAACCTACAGTTTTAAGCCGTCTGCGAACGGTAAATGGTTTTTATGAGGAGCTTTTTCATGGCAGAACTACACCCGGGGGTGTGCCACTGCCATTGAGGGGCTATTAAAAAAAAACTTTTTTTGTTATTTGATGTTCATGCACGGAGATTCGAACCTACGCACTCCCGAATGGTAATCTTATCGTATCAAACAAACAATCCCCAATAACAGAATGAAAGGAAAAGGAGCTATAAATGGAGATTTACGCAAATTTTTCGTCTCCGTGTGAGCTCCCAACGCATTAAAATTTTTATTAGAGTTAAGGGATTGGTGGTTGTCAGAATTTTCAAAAAATTGGATTTTGTTTTTTTGAATTTTCTTAAAGTATAATATTTTAAAAAATATTTTGTGAAGTGGATCCGACAAATACTTTTCGAGTTATTCAACAATTAACAAATGGCGGTATGCTGAACAAATTGATACTGCACGTATGAAAGTGGCAGATAAGCGCGCTAACGATAACACTCGAGAAGGTATAATGCTACGAAGGCAACAGCAAAGCGATATTTTGGAAGCTTCTATGACGGCTGAAGAACTATTATATGGCCCAGAAATAGATGACAGAGGTAAGTAATTAAATAATTCGTATTTTTGCAACTTTAACTTGAAAACCGCTTGGTAGATTTCATAACATAAAAAACTCATGCTTGATCGAATGCTTTTTTTTCAAAAATTTCAATTTTTTTAAAGAACTAATTTCGGTTTTTGTCTCGAAAATCTGAAAAATATTTCCTGAGGCCACCATATTGTTAATTTTGGAAATAAAGCTTCGATCAGGCATAAAATTATCTATTAATAAATCGAATTTCTCATGTGCGATTGATTTTAGACGAATCTTCAAGGACTTGTGATGATCGCCGCAAGGGACTTGTGGAGAAACGGGCGGAGAAAAGCGGGAGCTTTTACAATTATAAATTTTTTTTTTTTGAAATTTTGCTAAAGTCAAGTAGAAACGTGACGTATTAATGCTATGTTTTTATTTTTGTAAAATAAAGCAATTGACTAGCAAAAAAAAAATTATTGAAAATCATAATTTCTTCGGGCCTCTGACTACCCCTAACCCCTTAGGGGTACTTAAGTTAAATAAAGTTGAAGTTAAATAAAATTGAAGCAGCTCAGTTTTGGATTTGTATCAAGCACTTTTTATTTATATAAACTGAATTGTATTTGCATACACATACGAGTACATACAAATCCATTAAAGCATAGCTGAAGATTTCTTCCAATGATTTTCAACACTTTCGGCTTCCTACAACTCCGATTTAATCACGGCATACGCAGATAGATCTTCCGTTACAATAGCCTCCGCGGTGTCCCAACATAATGCAATGGGCAGCGCATAAAGTTTTGGACCAACCAGAAGCATCCATTAAATCGCAAGTAGCGCGCTTGCTGCGGCTATGCTGTTCTCCCATTTCTTGTGCCGGTTTCTCTTCAGGCATGGAAACGTGACTTTGAACACTAACATCTCCAGACACCTGCATCTTCTGGAAAGCTTCAACCATAGCCTTAATCAACTCCTCTGCAACTGACTCGGGAACTTCAATGTGAGCGGTGGATTGAATGGATGCATCGATGACAATATTCTGACTGCCCTCCTTGCTCTGTTCTGGTTTCTCTTCTGGCTCCTCGGCGGGAACTGAGTCAATGACAATAACATCGCCGACCTCAACCTCAACCGAATCGTCGACAGGAAGAGCTACGGTGGTGTGCAACAGCAGGCAGCTGCACAAGGCCAATAAAATAATCGCGATGGTTTTCATGTTTTTGGAAATTCCACTTGTTACAGACAAAAATGAAACTAATGCATTGGCAAGCGAGTCGAGGCTATTTAAACTCAATTGAAGTACGAAATGAAAACTGTCCTCTACTTGAGCACAAAAAGTCGAACGGATCTAGCCACCTCAAGTGCTGTCTTAATGTGGTCTGTAGCGATTAAGTGGTACTTCATGTATGAAAGTTCGTAAGTACGCGGTCGTGTCTGGCTAAAAATTTCGTTAAGTTACTATGTATGTACTCTAAACTATGTACTGCATATGGATATGTAAGTTATCTATATAAATTTATCTATATCGTAGAATTTGTTAAGCGCGTACCTAATAATAAATAAGTATGATAATCATCATGTCAACCGTCGTAACTCATGCGCGAATACCTTCCGGTAGGTCCAGATTAGACGTTGCAAAAATAATGCACCACCTCCCATACATGGAGTGGGCGGCTGAAGAGTAGAAACTCTTGAGTAAAGAAACACCAAATGTTTTACTGACGAACGACACTCACGAACGCCTAAGTTGACACTCACGACGATATGAGACGGGAACAAGCCGATACCAACAAATTTGATATCGCTTTCTTCCGATGTTTCTTTTGCTCCAAAAATCAGAGAAATGGATACTATGAAAGACATAAAACCTCCATATGACAAAAGTAGAAGATCCTGGATGCTGAAACCAATTTCGGTCAATAGACTCAAACGCAACACGCGGCACAGAGACATAAGAAGACGAGGCTATAGCTTGAAGCTGGCTACAAATAAGGTGGACCCAGACGTGGGTGAATAGAACTGAACCACTTCATGCACGCCGTTGTGGACCCTCCCTAAGTAATGCAGAAAGTAGTTCCGGGAAAGGAGTCTGCCCAGAAGAGGAAGAGGGATTGTTTTAGTGGCCACACCACTCGACGGTCTCTATAAGTGCGAAAGCATATTGAACCCTACCTCACTAACCACAAAAAAAAGTACCGGATTAGATGCCCAAAGTGGGCGCGAAATAAATTATCGAAAATGTGTTTTTCTAATCGCGGTTGCCCTTGAAGAGGCATGTACTTTTTCCATCGGCAAACGTACATAATTTTCTTTCAAAATACTGAAGTTTTTTTATTATAATGAAAAATGTTCGAAAAATACAAGTGGACTCAAGCGCTGATAGAAAAATTTTAAAATTGTATGCATTAAAACGAATGAATTTACTTCACAATGTAAAATCAGCGAATGAAATCGCGACAAAATGTGTGGGAAATGCAGCGCGAGATGCCTAACAGAAAGCACTGCATATAAAATATACAATAAACTCAGATCGAGTCTACAACTAAACCCGAGAGGTCTGAGATTCTTTTTATCATAGCTTAATATTTTAAGGTAGAATTTAAAATGTCCAGAAAGTACTCGTATTTCTAAGAAAAAGACTCCTAACGCTTGATTGAAAGAAAAGCGGTTCACAGCTTGGCTTTTCTGTCTAAAGAAACACAGCGAGCACTCCTAAACAGAACAAAAAAGGCTAACAATTTAATAAATAAAGCTAAGTTATTCAATACCCCGTATTTGAGAAACCATAAGACTGTAAGATCGATAGACCATTTGTCCAGGCTGCGATAACACGCGTTCTTTAGCCGGTTTTTTCGCTCTTTTAGCCGGCCGCATCCAAAAATTCTAGCAGCAGTGCACGAGTCTGCTACTACTCTTCGAATGCGGGTCTTCTCTATCTCGCTTCCTAAATAAATCGCTACTGTAAATGAATAGTCTAGAACAACAAATCGAAGCTTACCCAATAATAGCGAACAGCAGAGACCTTCAGCTTTGTTTCGTTCAATGGCAGATTCCCGTGTAGCTTTGGTAAACTAATCATTCTTTTTTACTAAATAAAAATTATAATTTGGAAATATAATATAAAAAATAATAATTTTTTACTAAAAAAAAAAATATATATTTTAAGTGATGGAAATTTTTATTTTGACCTTTACGCCCTGGACCTGGAAAGTCACAGATACTATATGCAATAGCCTACAAACATTTATCAACAGATGTCTGCGCATTATCCACCGCATATTTTGGCCAAGAGTTGTCACCAACGAAAATCTTTTCAATATTTCAATGTGCAAGCCCATCGCAGCTGATATCAAAGAAAAGAAATGGCGTTGGATTGGGCACACCTTACGCAAAGAAGACAATGACATCGCAAAGATGGCCCTAGAATGGAATCAACAAGGCTCCAGAAGAAGACGACGACCACGAACAACTTGGATGCGATCAACACACGCGGAATACCAATCAAGATGTTCCTGGCATGAAATTCGAAAAATTGCACAAGATCGCTTACGTTGGTCTGAGTTTGTTTCCGCCCTAGGCTCTGATTAAGAGCGGTATTTCTTCATATAACTATATAAATAATTTCATGTACAAACTATTTATCGTTAATTTGACAAGAGATATCAAGGAATAAAAAAAATGCCTTAACATTCATACATATACGAGTATATACCCATAAATAACTAAGCTTTGTACCTCAAGGTTAGGAGTCTCAAATTAAAATACAGCGTAAACAAATCGTTACAAGTGAACACTCAATACTTAATAAGAAATACTTGCGATAAAAGAGGTTCCGATAAGTTATTGAGTGATAGCATTTTTTTTTTTTTTTTTTGAAAACTACACAAAGTCTCAATTTAAAGCAAATACTTTCATACCTACATGTTTTATAGTTATTAAGTATTGAGGCTGATTTTAAATAGTTTTAGAGAATCATGGGTCGTAAAGTATTTCGGGGGCTCACAAGTTGTCATAATTGTTGCTGCAGGGGAATGCTGCTGGAGTGACAGTACTTGGCCGAATACAACTACGGGTCCTTCCGGTAACGTAGAACCGACTTGTGTGGGTAGGAACGTCATAAAAGTTCGTGAATGGTCCTGAAATCATTATAATGAAAAATGATAATGAAAAATGAATTTAAAAATTGCAATTGCCTTACGCAGCTGATTTCTATTTACTTTAGTTATGCTTATGTGCTGGATGAAACGCTATTTCCACAGGCGATTTGTTGGATGAGAAGTTGAATGAAGTCGAATGTGAGAAGTTTGGCAAGAGACGATTTTTAGTTAAACAAGAGTATTTGGTATTTGGTAGGTAAAATGGAATACAAAAGCGTAATAAAAATATTTGATGCAATGCTCGTAGCATTCCAAGGCGCATTCATTAAAGGTGGTGGCACTAGACCAACAACAATGTTCTGTACATTTCATTGTCAAAGCAAATATTGGAAAACTACAAAACAAATAATGAATTCGCCTTGTTTCATTCTGCGCTGATAGCCATCTAGAGAAGGCAAAAGAAAAAAAAAACAAATAAGTTGATTTGCCAACACCACCTTTAATAGAATCGCCTTGTAGCATTCCAAAAACTTTGTACTATTGGTTTTAAAGGCAAAGGAAATTTATGAACGAATGTTGGAAGTGCATAAGCACGTTCGCCTTCAATTAGTGCAGTAGAAAGATAGGTTGTTTAAAGCCTTGAAGGCGATCCTTGTGAAGGACGTCCAAAGACAGCAACAACACCAGAAATCATAGAAAAAATACAAGATATTGTATTGGAAAATCGTTGAGTGTCTGAAGGAGATTTAGTAGAAGCCCTAGGCATTTAATTTGACAGTGTAAACAATATTTTTACCGAAGTTTTGGGTGTCAGAAAGCTCTTTGTACAATGGAAGCCGCATACGCTAACAATGGAACAAAAACACATTCGAATTGGACTTTCTCAGTAACATTTAGAGCGTTTTCGAAGGGATAATGGGGATTTTGTGCGTCGATTCATCACTATGGATGCGACTTGGGTCTATCATCATGGTCCTAAATCCAAACAAGAAGCGAAAGAATGGAGTAAACCTTAGGTTCCGAAACGAGTTCGTGTCCAGAAATTTTCCAATAAGGTGTTAGAATCAGTTTTTAGGGATGCGAAAGGAATTTCGTTAGTGGAATACTTTCAAACTGGTAAAACAATAAATTCTGAATATTGTTATAACCTTTTATGGTAGACCAACTGAAGAAAAAAATTCGTGAAAAAAATAACCAGTATGCTAAAGAAAAGAAATATATTTCATCAGGACAGCGCCAGGTGTCATAAGAGCATTTTCACAATGGCTAAAATCCATGAATTAAAGTTAGAGCATCCACCAGATTTGGCCCCTAGTGACTTCCCACCCTTTTTGCAGACCTAAAACAGTCATGCGGGAAAGCGTTTTTCATCAAGTGATGAGATCATAACAGCTGTGGAAGCGTATTTTGCAGCCCTTCCAGGTTCTCACTTTAGGGATGGAATTCATAAATTGAAATCTCGTTGGAACAAGTGTATTGATGTTCCCGGATACTATTCTGATTAATAAAGTGTATTTTAAACCATAAAATTGTGTTTTTCTTATCGAACCGCAAAACCCTACAAGACAGCTGCATATTATGATCATCACTATCCTCATTAAACTACACATTTTCGTTCTAGCCATGGGAAAGTTCTGATAGTTTCCCCTTGCCGGTGTGATATTCTATCTCTCTTTTACCAATAGCAATTTCTTATAACTGAGAAATATATCTACAATGCTCTAAAAGCAAGGCAACTAATCATTTTTATTCTTACAATGTAATAACTGTTAACATTGTCGTCATCACAAACTTCTCAGCACTAATAATCATCCTCATTTTTGTTATCAAAAAGTGATCAGCACTGATGGGCCAAACTACTCATTTTTGTTATTAAAAAGTGATTACCTCTGCTGACACAAGCTCCTCGTTTTCGTAAAAAGTAATCAGAGTGATGACAAAAATTCCTCATTTTCGTTATCACAAAATGTTTTATATAGAAATATGTGAAATTTATTTTATTGGTTCCATCTAATCATTCGGCTATGGCGACCATACAACAAATGGAATTTTCACAAACATGTAATTTTTCCTGCTTGTTTTGTATCGGAAAGGGAGCTGACGTCGCGAAAAATAAAGTAACTATTTTTTAATGGCGCCACCGTAGATACTCTATTCGCCTTAGAGAGTTATGTTTGTTGTTGTTGATGTTGTTTCAGTTAGCTTGATGTTCTCGTTTCTATGCGATGAGCAAACAAAAAGGAAAACCCGAGGAATAATAAGGAGCAGGCACCATCGGATATTCGACTGCCTTTTTCCTCAAAAATTTTATAAAAACTAAAAGTTCATACAAATTTATTAACAAAAAATTAAATAAATGTTTGGAATGCCGAATCCAAGATTTGTGGCTGAACGTGGCCGAAGCCGCAAGTCTTGATGGCAAAATATTAACTTAAAGCTTGATTTCCAGATTTTAAAATTACTTTCCTCTCATTCTAAATTTAAAAACCCTCTTAGAAAGAACCTTAAATGTCTTTCACAGAGTTACACGGTTTTCATTTCAATAATTGTTAAAATTTATGTTTAACTTCTTTATAACTATGGGTCATTTACTCTAAACGCAAAGTGAGTGCCTAAAAAATTCTGTCGATTTTGCAAACAGAAAAAAATCATATAAATAGGAATTTTTTTTTTATGAATTACTCGGTTTAAAGTTTATGCGATTTTTCGCTTTTACCATTATACCTATAGTATAAAAAAACGTATAAAAAGGGGTTATTCTGCTCAATTAGTAAGCAATGAGGACCGCTTATAATATATACTACGAAAAGCCATGGCATCTCTTTAAACTCATATTCCAAACTTGGTATCACTTTTCTTTGTCACATATCAATCGCAGCCAACTTAGTGACAAAGCTATATACTTTCTTTTGCATTTGACGTAAAAATGGCAAATCGTGGTGGTAATCGTGCTCGTCAAGAAGAAGTGGATAATACCATTAATTATGTACAATGTGACGGCTTGGTAAGTAATAATTGAACTGGAGGCTATTTTTTGGCTAAATTTGGTTAAAATTACCTAAGGAAACCCTCCTGTGTCAGCAAGAAACAGCGTGAAAATTCGTTGATTGCGGCAGCAGTTGTCAAAATTTCACACGTTTACCTTTCTACGGGCGGTGACAGAGCGCCTAGTGTTGCCAATCGTGTGCAGCAATTTGTTTTGTTTTTGCAATATCACAATAGTGCAGTTATTAATGTATGCATTTTATGTATTTTAAGGCTGTTATGAAAATGGTCAAACATTGTCATGAAGAGTCAAGCAATATGGATCTGGCGCAGGGCGCTTTGCTTGGTTTGATCGTTGACAAGTGTTTGGAGATCACCAATTGCTTCCCCTTCCCAAAAAGCGGCGATGAGACAATGGACGAGGAAATGTATCAGTTAACCATGATGCGGCGTTTACGTCGTGTCAACGTTGATCATTTTCATGTTGGCTGGTATCAAAGCTCAGATGTGGGCAATTTCTTATCAATGGCCTTGCTCGAATCACAGTACCACTACCAGACAAGCATTGAAGAGTCGGTTGTCGTCATCTACGACACGCAAAAGTCGGGACGTGGTTTTCTCTGCCTGAAAGCTTATCGGTTAACCCCACAGGCCATACAAATGTATAAAGATGGTGATTTTACACCTGAAGCTCTGCGCAACTTGAAAGTAGGCTACGAAAGCCTTTTCGTTGAAATACCAATCGTTATCAAGAATTCTCCACTCACCAATATAATGATGAGCGAATTGGGTGAAATGTTGCCAGAAGAGCAAGGCCAAAACTTTTTGGATTTGGGTACAGCTTCGGTGTTGGAAAATCACATGCGTTGTCTAATCGAACGTGTTGATGAGCTATACCAAGAATCGATACGATACAACAAATATCAACAAGTAGTGTTCAAACAAGAGACGGTAAGTCAATATTGCAATGACACGTTTGAAGTCAACTTAAAAACTAATTTGCGCTAATATTTCGTTATAGGAGAAGCATCGTGCTTTGGCTAAGCAAGCTGCGGAGAATGTTTTGCGTAGTGCTAAGGGTGAGTCGCCCATTCCAGAAGAGGAGGTACTGAAGCAGTTCCGCCCTTTGCCTGTGCCGCCTAGACTCAACGCAACCATTACCTCGGGACAAATTAATACGTATTCACAGCATATATCACAATTTTGTTCGCAATCATTGGCCAAACTTTTTATCACACAATCTTTACAAAACGCCAAGGAGGCAAAGGATGCCAAATAGATGCAGATACTTCTTGAAATTTAGCAAAACTAAAATAACCATTGGCTATTGTATAAGCGAAAACGCATTTGGCAAATAAGTAGTAAGCAGCAGAAAATTAGTAAACTTGATAAAATTAATATAGAGTTTGCGAAAATATACTTTAAACATAGAACAAAGGCCGACTTGCAGCATTTTTAATCTTAAATTTGTTTTTAAAAAATGTTGCTAAATTATTCGTGATTTAATCAACCGAAACACGGAAGAAATATTTAACAGTGAACAGTCGTTTGCTTGCAAACTTATTTCACTCCGTGCCATCAACATTTTAACTAAAGTCGATCTTAGGCTACCAGAGCAACCTAAATTACTATGAAGCGCAGTACCATTGCAGCAAAAGTGTATATGAAATGTTCAATGGTGTAGCGACTATGTGCTGGCTGATAATTTCGATTTGAATTTGATGCATAAATATTCGCCATATATATACGAGGAATGCTGCTGAAGTGACAGCCCTTGGCCGGATGTAAGTCCGGGTGGTTCCTGTAACGAAGAACCGACTGTTGTGGGAACTTATATTTTAACGCCTCAAACCCCTGTTATTTAGTTCATAGTTGACGAAAAGTGGTAAATAGAGTTATGCCACTTTGGCGAATGTCCAGTTCTAGCATTAATTTTTGTTGCACTCAAATACATACCACTAAATATCCAACATTCGCTTGTTGTACAGAAGGTTAGCATATTAGTGGGTTGTTGCGTTTATTTTCAAACGGTTTTAATGAAAACCAAGTCTAGTCCATGTGAGATTAAGCTACTAGAAAGCTGATTTTTTTGCGATTTGATGGTTTGAATGCCAAAGAATTTGTTCATTTGCTTTCATTCTCGTCGAAATTTTTGTTTACATTCCTCATAAATTAACAGCCATCTCACATTAAAGTTTACTAAATCAGACCGGATCGAATTGGTTATTCTTTATATTTCATAAAAAATATAACCAAATATTTATATTAGTTTTTATATGTAATTTGTGGATTATCATTAACAAATTTCAGGTACCTTTTTATTACTGCTTTGGTAGTTCGCGCATTTTTTCTGAACAAAAAAATGTATTTAGTTTAAATTCTCCCTGTTTCAGCTATTTCGTACTCTTTTGTTTTGATTTTTGAAATTTCAAAAGCAAATTTGACGTCTTAATTAATTGTTAAATAATGCGGTGCTGCCACTGATTCATAAAATATTGCATCTATTGCCCTAGAATACCAAATCAATTTCGGATGTTATAAATAAGTAACAACATTTACTCTACCCGTAAAAATGAGAATAGGCATGTACATCATCGGACAACTGCTTCCACAGGTTTGCTTTCATAGTTATTAGCTGGCTAACTAATTTGGAAATTCCGCGTCTGCCAGTGCATCAAAAAAATGTTATCGGAAAGTATAACTAGGCACCTTCTATTTGCCACTACTCTGATTAAAAAATTTGCATTTGAAACCAACAACAAAATTATCGAGCAAGATTCGCCGCTAGCAAGTATGGTTATACCTCAATGCGAATTGAGTAACATAACACCGTAAAACACTTACTTTATTTTCGCGATTTTGACAAGTCTGACGTTAGTTCCCCTTCCAATACAAAACAAATAAAAGAAGAAGAAAAAAAGTTTGTGAAAATTCTGTGAATGGCTTGGCACTATTTTTCTGTGCGTGCGAAAAGTTGGCCAACTGGATAGTGGTGTGGTGTGCAATTTTAGCAATCGAGATAGTGTATACATCAATTTTTATATCAATTTAAGTCTCTTACATGCGGCCCATGTTTTTCATTTTAAATTTCATAGGTAGTTTATAATGCGTAGTTGTAAAATTAATCTAGAAAAAAATATTTATTACTTAGCATTATTACTTCTTAGTGCATGCTGATTTACTTCCGTTCAATTATATATATATATATTATTTCCTAATTATATACATACATATAATTGGCGCGTACACCCTTTCTGACCGAGCTCGCCCTCCTATTTGTTGCGTACGTCTTGATGTTGTTCCATAAATTACTTTGCGTATATTAACAACAAGTGCTAGACCATCTGTAACCATTGGGTGTGCTTTACTTGTTTTTTATATTACTATTTAAAGTATATGCAAAAATTATGTTTGTTGTAAAATTAAATGCCAATACCTGAATGCTAGTGGAGCCTTTCGACCAGGCGTACAACGCAGTCGTGCGATATCATTAAACGTTAGTGTGCAGCTTAAACCTTCTTGTATTTAAGTTGGCAGCACTAGCACTGGATTGCCGGTAACTTCATGACCTGGCAACTCTTAAACGAAATCATCTTGCACTTCAAGTAAAAGCGCGTTCTACATTAATTTCAATTTTTTGTTTGGGTATACATATTTCTATTATTTCCTAATTACTAAGACACGAAAATGAACGAAGAAGAATTTCTTTTGTGCCCTTACAATAAGTCACATCAAATTATCCGTTATCGTATGCCGGGTCATATGATGAAGTGCCGCAAAAATTATCGTGGGCCGCCGCTGGATCAGTGCATGTACAATGCAACACATTTGGTGCCGATGGGAACAATGGATGAACATTTGGAATCTTGTCGCGACTATCATCAATTTCATAATACAGTGTTCGAGAAGTTGGCAGACAATTGCAGGCCAAACAAATAAGGAAAGCAAACACATGAAATGCGGGTTGAAAATGTCAGCAGCAATCGGATGGCGGCATTTTTTTTTTATATTAATTTACTGTAGGATTTTGAATTTTTATTTTTGACTTAAATCGCGTTACTATATAGTAACAAATTATTTATAAAAACAGTCATGAAATTTTGTGGATTAGCGAAAAATATTCAATGAATTGTTTTCTATAAATATCAGGAAATTAATGGTTTGATACTCAACCATGACAAAGTTACGTTTGTCTAGATTTCCAAGTAAGTAAATACTGTTTGGTAACATTTTCGATTTTATTTTATTTATTTCGGTCAAACTCGTGTATGTACATATATCTTATTGTAGGATATTTATAAAAATACTTTCGAATATAATCTGTAGGTATATGACAAATCATAACTATCAGCCTATGAGATTTAGATGTGAGACCAACTATATTTCGAATATACACTAGGATTCCAATACCCCAACATGTGCAGACGTAACGTCTAATTTCATTTAACAAATGTAGAACCGAACCTGAAATTTGTTTTTTTTTTGTTTGTAAAGTAGTTTTATACGCTGAACATAGTCGTAATAAAGCTTTATATACATATATATAATATAATAAAGAAAACTTAAGGTGATATTTTAATATCTTATGGTTTAATTTAAATGTACACTAACACTATCACTGGTCTCATTCGTTAGATTTAAGCCAGTGAATTGGGCCTTCAAATGCTGTCTACTACAACAATTCCACTCGCTACACGATATCCATTTCCAAATCCGTTTCGTCATCGGAATTGAGCAGCATACGCTTATCTTGTGACGCTTCTCGTAGGCTAGACAAAGGTCGAATTTTACCTGTATTCACAACGGGACTTTGCGAATATAAATAAATAGCAAACGATACGACCGCAATAGCCAGTGCTGTGTTAATATAAATTGGTATAGCGAAGAGAAAATAGCAGAGTACGGCGGTAAACATTAACTCTAAAGCGCTTGCAAAAGTTTTCACAATAGAATTCATGTATTTCAAAAAGAAGCTCGTGACTATACCGATGGCAGCATTGTTTACTATTATAATAATAACATTAAAACGCCAAATGGTGCGTAGACTCTGCGTTGTGAATGCGCCCACCAACTGACCATTCACCAACAGTATTAAGGCATTACATACAATCGAATCAATATACATAAAGACATTCTGCACGAATATGTTCACATCAACGCCTTTGTCCTTCAGCAAATATTCATTGTAGACGCCAGCGAGACAGGAAAATATCGTTTGTGCCAGTATAAGTAGAGCGCTAAGGCTGAGGTCGAAACCGTTCATATTTTTCCCGCTCACCTTCGGCGAAAAGGCGTTAGTCACATTTAGAGTGACCTGTTGCACTGCAGCAGCCTCACTATCATCATTTGTATCCCCATAGAATTTGTTCAAATCAATTTGCTTCAACATGCAACCGAAGGTGAGTAATAAAAGCGATATCCATTGACGGCAGGTCAAGTATTTTTTAAAAATTATCTGGAAATGATAGTATAATTAAAAGAAAATATTTACAGCCTGTATATATGTACATATTTTTAAAGTGTATTAATTTTATGGCAGTAATTCCCGACGTGGCCGCATGGGTTGGTGCGTGACTACCATTCGGGAGTGTATAGGTCCGAACCAGCGGTCATGAAACAGTAAATGATAGAATAAGTTTTTTCTAATATCGGCCGCCCCTCGACAGGTAATGGCAAAGAGCTCCTCATAAAAATATTTACCATTCGGCATAAAACTATTTGTGAAACAACAACAAGAACAAAAACACCTCGGCCAAACACCTTACAGAAGTGTACGCGCCAATCGTTTATTTTTTTATTAATTTTATGACGGTAATTCACTACTAAAAATTTATAATTTTCGGGTATTGGATATACCGAATGTTGTTAATCCGTGAATGCGCAATACATTGACAATAAATCATAAACTGGCTGTAAATTTTGATAAGATGTTAGTAGACTATTGGGTAGCAGATCTGCTAGATAACTTGCCTTAATAAAGGGAAATAAGTTAGTCTAGTTTTCTTATCCCAATACAATTCCTTAGCTGAGATTTGACGCTCCATGTATGAAATTGTGCCGTTTCTAGACCAACATCAGCAGCTTAAATTTTTTCAATTTGTTAACATTTCATGAGACCCATAAACTAGTATTCACACAATAATAATACTTCGTTAATAAGGCACACGGGTCTGGTAAGACTTTTCGACTTTGGATGTGAATTTAATATATTTCTATTATAGCTAACAACTTGAGCTTCTAGGTAGCTCCCAAAATTAAAAAAAAATTTAATGTTCTATCGATTTATGGATATAACCTTTTAAAATGGTTCCTCGAACAGCACGAAAGAAGGTTGGACCCGGATGCCCAATCGGTGGATTTAAAAGAGGTGTCCAACGGAGGGTTAATATTGCATACTAATTATTTGAGGGTAAGCAAATAAAATTAATGATTTTGATAAAACGTGTATGCATATAAAAGTACCATATTTATTGTACTCGCAAACACAGATGGTTTATGCAAAAGCTATGTGCATAAGGAGTTTGTACAATGTCTGCAACGGAAAATGCTTGCACACGTACATACATAACATTTTGCGAATATTCCGAAAATTAATCTGAATAAATTAGTATTCGGAAAGTGGAAAATGTAAAAAGCCGTTCACTAACCTGAAATAGTACACCAGTAATCACAACGCGTAGCTGCAACAGCAGATAATAAGTGGTTGGATCGAATGTAGACAAGTTGACAAAAGCCAAGTTATTGTAGAGACAATAGAGAAACGCGGGCACAAAGTACAACATCATGACATTGGAATCCTTTCGCACATCGCGTAGCAGACTAGTAAAATTTTTTCTGATTTATAGAAAATATATATAGTAAGATATTTATTTATTTACCAACCAAAAAATGGGGAAAAACGAATTCATAACGTCAATACTTACTCTCTGCAATATAAACTAGCAGAAACCAGCAGCTTCAGTACTTCGGTGAGTAAAACCACGGTCACCGTGTTATAGCTGTACGAGTTGTTGGCTTCCTGTGAAGCGGTTACGAAAATTCCTGTAATGTAATTTTAATACCCATGTAAATAACATAACATATAACATTCACTTCAACATCATTTTATCATAAACATACCCTGACCAATGAACAGCGATATGTAGAGCAAAAATATGACGAATGTGAGTTTTGTTGGAAAAAGTTCACGCCAATTTATGCCCATTTTTGAATTTAGTGTAGCTCGGTACGAGTTACTGATTAAACAATACCAACTCCTTTAGTTTAACAGTATTCAACTTATCACAATTTCCGTAGTTGGTACTATGTATGGTACTTTTTTTCTACAAGCGCGGCGTCTTCGTGACATCACAATTTAGTTTTGCTGATAACATTTTTTTTTTCTCCTTCTCTGCCTAACTCATTTCCGTGTAGCTTTCAGACACTTTTTAACAACGGCTATTCATTTTATAATTGAGAAAAGCAAAATTAATTAAAGTGCAAGCTAACTGAAACAGCTGATGTTTGGTGGAATGCTGCCAAGCTTACAATATTTTTTTGTGTGGGTGTTGCATAGTGCTGCCAAGTATTTAGAACTGAAAAGCCTTTGTATTGGCTATTGAGAAAGAATTTGAATGAAATGAGATTATATTAGAATACATTTTATAAGTTTTATTTATATTTTATTTTAATAATTTTAAAGACTATCTTCTATACCCAGTAATCTGTATGAGCTCTATGAAATGTGCTTTTGCAGAGCTGAGTGTGAAGTACGGTGGCTCACAGCCAAAATGATGCAACAATGACATACTATATGAAAATATTTGAATCATGGAAAATATTAAGTTAAAATCTTGTAAATATATTACTTCAAAATTATTATGTTTCTTTCTATTCTTATTTATTTCATATATTCATGTATTTTGGTTAAAAAAAAAACTATATTGTTCAAATGCAACAAAATGAAGCATGATAAATAAATGATACACCCGCATTTATAGTTAGTTTTGACATAGCAATGGTTAATTTTAAATGCGCAGCGATTGATATTATATATATATATAATTGGTGCTTACACCCTTTTCCACAAATGGAGGGACATACAGTTTCAAGCCGGCTCCGAACGGCAGATATTTTTTATGAGGAGTTTTTTCATGGCAGAAATACACTCGGAGGTTTGCCATTGCCTGCCGAGGGGCGACCGCTATTAGAAAAATGTTTTTCTTAATTTTGGTGTCTTCACCGAGATTCGAACCGATGTTCTCTCTGTGAATTCCGATTGGTAGCCGTGCGCCATTCGGCTACGGCGCACAGTGATTTAAACAATAGACAAAAATCAAAAAATTAAAAGCAATATTTTAGAAAAACTAAAATGGAAATAAAATCTTCATTATATTGCTGAAATAAAATCACCTTCAGTTTATTTTTATTTTTTGTTTCCTTGTCAGTAAAATTATGATAAAGTCTACCTAAATAAAATCCTATTTTGTTTTTTTTAGATTTGATCAACATTTATTATTCTATGGTAGTTCGTTCTGAACGTTTCGATATTTTATAGTTTGACTCGTTTATTATGGCAAATATTCAGCAAGGTATGTAAATATTTTAATATATATTTGGTATTTTTCTTAATTTTTTTTGTAAAGTAGTCATTATTTTTAGAAAACTCTATTTTTGGTAAAAGGTCCCAAAAGGAGCCTTTCCAAATTTGTTGTTATTTGATATTTTAAACTGTTCTGTTTTTAAAGGTATAGGTCTTTCTTTGCACAAAGTTGTACTTTATTCCGAATTTTTATTTTTTAGGTACTTTGTCAAATATAAAAAATAAAGATTTGGTGGATACATGGATTTCATTGCCCAAAAAACAAAGGAAAAATAAGTTAGTTGAAAAGGTTCCAAACCTAATGAGACTTCAGACTGTCACGAAAGCAACTAAGCGGGAATTTGAAAAATCTGTTGGCATTTTTTGTGGAAAAATAAATATTAAATGGCAAAAAAAATTTCGCAGAAAAGAACAGTTTTTAGCCAAAGAAAGCAAATGGCTGAAGTCTGAAATATACCTATATGACCTCATCACTAAAAGCTATTTTAAGCTGTTCCAGGTAACACTGTTGCTGAACAAAGCACTTCTCGTGGAAGACCTTATGTAGCTTTTGGGGACTCAAGTGAGAAGACTAAAAATAGGCGAATTGAAGAACTGAGGCGAATTGATGAGAATTTGATTTTTAAATTTTCTCAAATTTTACGTGTTGGGTCTTCTGGAAAGCAAATTAACATCGACAATTTTCGAGAACTTTTAAATAATACCAGAGAGCTTTACATTGAATTATATGACTGGTTTTATATGCCTTCCAGTGTCCATAAATTATTAGTTCATGGCGAAGAGATCATTTTGATTTACCAATAGGGCAACTGGCAGAAGACGCACTTGAAGCTGGGCGTAAGGAGGTACGAAATAGTCGTCTTTATAATACACGAACAAATTCTAGAATGAACACTAATAAAGATAATATGACATATTTACTAGTAACATCAGACCCCTTTATATCTTCTCTGAGAAATACCACCACTTCGCATTCTTTTAATTTTTCGGATATTAAAACCTATATTTTAGAGGAAAATGTAAATCAATTTGATTTAGAAAATATTTCAGATAGTGACTAACTAAATAATTTTCTCTTTCTTCCTTTCCTATGTTAAGTATATTTTTTTGTACTACTGAAAAATATTTTTTTTTTTATTATTTAAAGTTTATTATATAAAGTTGGTGAATGAGTTAAAAATATTCCTAGCTAATTAAAGAGGAAACATAATTTTGATTTTTTGAAATGTATAGCAAAAATTATTGTTTTAAATAAATTAATATTATTAAAAGTTCAATGTTTAATATTCTAAAATTTTTCGTTTATACTGGAGGTTTTATTAGGAGGCACCTAACTTAGCCCAGAACTTCTTTTTCATGCTACAGTTGTAACTCTATACATGAGCTACACAACTGCTTTTATTAAATTAAAATCGGTAAAGTAATACAGGAGTAGTGATTTTTAGCCCATATACCTGAATGACTGTGCCGTTTGATTGATATTAGTGCTTGAAAATGAAACAATCACATTTAACACCCTTTGGGAAACAACATCAAGACGCACGCCACAAATAGGAGAAGGAACTCGGCCAAACACCGAACAGAAGTCTACGCGCCAAGTATTTAATTATTTATTTAACATTAAAAATATAATACCAAGTCATCAATTTGGATTTAGACGACAGCATTCAACTGTGCAACAAGTCCACGGAGTTATAAACAAAATATTAAATGATATGGAAAATAAAAGGTTCTGCATAGCTGTCTACATGGATATTGCACAAGCTTTTGACAGGGTGTGGCATAAAGGACTACTGCATAAGCTCAGCCAAATATTACCACGGAATCACTTCACCATTCTCAAAAGTTTTCTGGAAAACCGACATTTTTTTATAAAGTTCGAACACGAATGCTCAAGCATGATGCAAATGACAGCAGGTTTACCCCAAGGTAGTGTCCTAAGGCCTCTATTGTACCTGATATTTACAGCAGATATACCGATCCCAACAACAAAAAATTGCATGATAGCCACATTCGCGGATGACACGGTTTTAATGGCATCGGATAAAATAGAAACAAAAGCGACTGACATTCTTCAACAAACAATAAACGACACTGTATCATGGCTCGATAATTGGAGAATAGAAGTCAACAAAGATAAAACGGTGCAATTAATATATACAAATAGAAAGCCTAAGAAACACAAATTAACAATAAAAACAATGAAATAATAATCTTTCCTAGTGCAAAGTACCTTGGCATAACTTTAGATAAAAAACCTAAATTGGAAACGACATATACAAAACAAACGAAATGAAATCAAAAACAAGTTCAGACAACTATACTGGCTGTTTGCTAAAAATTCAAAACTAAGCCTTAACAACAAAGTAATGTTATGGGTTTTTCAATAAGGGCGGGTAGATGTTGAAATGGAATGAAATGGCGGTTGCTGTGTGGCACGTAGCGCCGTCCTGCTGGAACCATATGTCGTCTAGGTCCATATGGTTCAATATGGGTCATAAGAAATTGGAAGGGCCACCACGTCTACCGAAAAATGGGCGCAATGCGCGCAACGTTTGCGTTAATGAACACTCATTTTGATAATAAAGTTTTATCATTAGAACGTGCTGTTCAATCGTGTAACTTGCCATGATGATTTGGCATAAACAACTGAATAATAAACAAAAGATTTGACAGATATCACCAAAACAATATGGCTGCCATAGGGCGCCAAAATCGACCCGCGCCAATTGAAAAACCCTTTATAAATCTATAATCTCATCCATTTGGAAATATGGCATAGACTTCTGGGGCACAGCAAAAAAAACCAATATCAAAATAATTCAAAGAGCCCAATCTAAAATACTTCGAAAAATAACAAAAGCAGTCTGGTTAAACCAAACGACGTGATCCACAGCGACCTCAACATCGACACAATAGATGACACAATTAGAAAATACAGCATCAAGCATATACAACGACTAACAAATCATCAAAATGAACAAATGCGCAAACCACCACAATCGGAGAAATTGGGAAAACGAAGATTAAAACGATTAACTCCAACAGAACTCACAATATAACAAAACAAAAAAAGAAAAAACAAGAATAATTATCTAATAATTATTAGAAAAGAATATAATGTAGCATAATCTAAAGCAAATTTGAATGTTTATCTAGCATAGGTTAGAGAACAAAGAATTCCAATACTACTTTAAAAATAATTACTTATTGTTTAAATTTAATAGATTGTAATTTAAAAAGGGAAATAATAAAAAAAAAAAAAATTTAACATCCAGAATGTTAGAATACATAGTTTTTGCATTCCCAACTCGTCGTGACGTAAGTACTGCGAATAAACAGACAAAAAAGAAAATGAAATCAAAAAGTAATCCAAAGCAATGGAGCCAAGAAACTAATGTAAGCCAAGAAACTACACATACCCACTCGCACACACACTTTCTTGCCATGGCGTCATAGGCAGTAAAAGCAAAAAAAACCTGTATTTGGAGGTTTTAATATTATTTTTGCTTTTACAATTTCACATGCTGCACTTATTTTTTATTAGTTTGCTTGATTTAAATATCCTAAATCTTAAAATCACAATATTACCAATTCATTCACTGAATATTCACAAACAAGTAACCTCTCTGTTTATTTCTTTATTGCCAGCACTGACATCATCCATCGGCTGCCAAAATAGCGAAAAATAAAGTTACGGTTTTCAGAATTCTGTATACCGTGATTTAGCACTGGAAGTAGAAAAATATCTTGGGAAAAAATGCAAACATTCTATCCTACAACTGTCCAAAGAGCCCTAAAAGATGCTGATTTTCCGCAATACGCCATTTATCGGTGCCAAAAAGCATACTGCCAGATTGAAGTTTGCAAGAAACCATATATGTAACTAAGTATGAGGGCTTCTGGAACACAATAAATTTTGCTGGCGAAATCAAGTTTAACCTTTTCAGAACAGACGGCAAAAGTTGTGTTTTGAGAAAACCAAAAGCAGAGCAGCAACGACAAAATCTGCACGTTTCTGAAGGAAGCGGAAATTTGACTTTTTTTGAAAGTAAAAGGTTGCAGATGGCACTACTTTTATAGCCGATAGATATCAGGACAGAGGAAGTGGTAACTGAAGTTAACCAATGTAGCGAAGGCTTTGCACTACATATAAACACCAAGAAAACGAAGTATATACATAATTGTTAGCAGAAAAAAGGTAAATGAAACTTGGAATTGTACCACAGAAATAAAATGCAGAATAGCAATAGCCTTTTCAAATATAAAAATGCACTCAGCAGCTTCTGCCTTTTACCAAAATACGATTTGTAGGATGTTATATTTTATATATGTAAAAGACGAACCCTATCATATCATGTTAAACGACTTTTTGATACCGGAAATTGAAGCCCGTGATCTCAAAAACATTTGGTTCCAACATGACGGCGGATGGCGCTACTTACCATACAGACCGTGAACTAATGGATTTATTCATTCGGTTAGTAATTTATCTCTCGTCTCGGACCAGTGGATGGGCCACAAAGATCGTGCTATATTAAATCTTTGGGCTTTTATTTGTGGCGGTATGTAAAGTCTAAATGTTTTGTGGATAAACCAGCTTCGATAGCGGCATTGGAAGCCAACATTACTAAAGTTATTCACAAGATACCGATTGAAGTCCTCTAGCGAGCCGCTCAAAATTGGTGTTTACGCATGGCCGAATTACGGCGCAATTGCGGCCAACAGCCAACATTTGAAAAGGATTATCTTTGAAAAATAAATGTCATGAATGGTTCTGCACAAAAATAATAAATATTGCTCAATCAATTTGTTGTTGTTTTCAATTTAAAATCCAATACCTCTAAATTGACCACCCTTTACTTTCATGAATACCATAGTTACGCATCATCAGTGAGATTCACCAAACTGAGCAGAATTGAGCCACATAATCACAATCAATTCCTGATATTTTCGATGGAAATAATTGTGCGAATGAGTCGGAAATTCAAAGGTTGGTAAAAACATTTCAAGAATCTGGTTTTGTCGGGGGATAAGAAACGGAATCTGCCAAAAACTGGAAGTTTTTGAGAATATTGCTGTTGTAGCGCAAAGTGTTGCTGAAAAACGTTTAACATCGATATCTTGACCTTCTCAACAATTAGGAGTTCATTAGCCGACTCTTTGGCGGATTTTGCCTATGGAGATTTAAATGATGCAATTTTTCACATATACATATGTAATTGTTAAAAACCGTATTTTGAATAATAGTAGTGAAACCTGAAAGAATCTAAATTGTTATATATTTTATTTTAAAACAACAATTTTTACAATTTTTTTCTTTTAAACCAACATCTAGGCGTGCCTTCTGAAATATCCTTATATAAAATAAATACGTAGCTATTTAATTTATGTCCATATCTACTAATTCTCAAGAGCTTCTTGACGTGTACGCCCGTCAAACTGTTGCTGCGAGTTGACTGCTTGAAAATGGCGTATTTTGCGTCACCTTGTTTACATATTTATTATTCCAGCGGTATTGCTAATATCCGGAAAGTGCAGAAGAAAATTAAATGCTAATAACTGGTTGGGAAGAAATTCCGTAACTTCATTTTTTTATTAAGCCATATTTTCTCACACATACATTTATTTTATCTTACAGAGAAAAATTAATTCCGTTAAGAAATAGAGTCATATTCCGCGTGTCCGTTCGAGTTCCCTGAGTGTAATTAAACCTCTCATTTGACCTCTCATTCTCACCCCACATCCAACAACTTTACATCACGCCAATGAAAATGTTTTCAAAACCGGGTGAAATAAGTTAGACGACAGCATGACATTTACATATATGTATGTATGTATGTATGCAGCTAAGAAAGCTAGTTGGATAACCGGAAGTTTAGTTGGCTAGCAGTTCGTTCGCCATGCTGCATACATAAAGTAGTTATCAATCTGTCTCGTTGCTAAATTGATTTCTGAGAAACTTTTGCTAAAAGTTTTAACCAAAAACTTGCAACGATTACCACCAAAATATGCCACGCAATGTGACGCCATCAGACACAAATGGAACAGACGCCACAGTTGCAGTTGTTTGTGTTACGGTAAATTACATAGCGATAGTTGGTGTTGTCGTTGTGTGCTGTGCAGGCGAAATTAATTATAATTGACTACATTGCTCTCTCTTGTGCATTTAAAAAGGCAGACGAAACAAACAAACCCTAATAATAACCACCTTCGGTAAATGAAAAACAAAAAAAAAAATGAAGAATATTAGCAGAGCACGAATTGAACACTATTCGTTCGTCATAGAGTTAATTGCAACTGTGCTAAACTTACGATACACTGGCAATAGGTTCTTGTACGTACATACAAATGTAAAGCTGTGAGCGTGAAAATAGCAGTACCCTTAAACAATTATTTTGAAGTAATTTATTTTTTTCCTATAAATCATATACTCACATTATTGTCGCCAATACTATTTGCTCTTTACTTAAACGACTTACATGAAAGCTTAGAAGGAGGATTAAACATAGAAGGGGGAAATATTAGAATTTTAATGTATGCGGATGATATCATTTTGTTAGCGGATCACCCAGGCAAACTACAAGTGATGATTAAAAAGCTTGAAAGCTACTGCAACCTGTGGAATCTTGAAGTAAACCGCTCAAAGTCTCAAATAATGGTGTTCAGAAAAGGTGGGAAACTCAGTAAAGAGGAGTAGTGGTATTATAGTAAGGAAGAAATGCAGACTGTGTCTCGATATACTTACTTAGGAGTGGAAATAATACCTCAGATGAATTTTAAAAAACATGTTGAAAACAGAACAGCTGCAGCAAAAAATGGTATTAATGCTTCGTGGAATTGTATTTTCAAAAAGAAAGAAATTTCAATTGAAGCTTGAAAATGGAAACTTTTTCTTGCAGTTTGTCGTTCAATACAATCATACGCAGCACAGGTGTGGGGTCTCTGGTGGTTTGAAGAAATTCATATATTGCAAAAGTATTTTGTAAAGCGAGTTCTGTAGCTACCATCGCATATGCCTACATACATACTTTTTTTGGAAACCGGCATGCAAGAAAATCATGTGTTCACTTTAGAACTGTTCCTTAAGGGGTTAGGTGGGTTTGAAAATTTCAAAAAATCGATTTTTTTTGTATCATTAAATAGTACAGTATGTTTAAAATACTCTCCTAAAATTTTAAGCCGATCCGAGTAAAATTCTAAGAGATAGACCCTTCAGAATTTCCGCCCATTAGGCCACGTCAGTTGAGCGCTTCGCAGGTATACGTGTTTATCTCAAAACTCAAATTTTTTAAAACAGTGGACACGATATCTCGAAAAGTTATGAAGCGATTTAGTTCAAATTTTGTACAAATCTTTAAAATAACACTATCTAGTTATTGAACGAAGGATTTTTTTGTTAATTACAACTATTTTTTTTGAGCCAATGTATGTCGAAAATTTCACTAAAAAATGTGTTTTTTGGTTCAAAGCCTGTCAAAAACTCAATTTTTTTTTCCTTCGAACAACAACGAGATTTATCCACGGACTAACGAAATCCGTTTGGTTTTTGATTTTAGATGAACCAATAATGAGTTATGATGTCCACGGCAAGAGCATTTTTTTTTGAGACGTCAAGGAAGATGAAGTACCAATAAAAATTTCACAAAATACTGTTTATATAAGTATCTTAGATATAGTGAATTGTTTAAATAAAATATATGATTTTATATGCTAAAAAAAATAGTCAAAATCTTCTTTTTTTCAACCTCTGAAACCCACCTAACCCCTTAAGTATAGGGTGTAAAATATGCTTTTTGAATCAGCTATAAAAAAAAACTAATCAATATTTTTTCAAACTTTGTTTTTTATTTTGAAGATTGAACATTGTCATTTATGAATGAAATATAATATCGTTCAAATGACTGCCAGGACTGGCTTTACGGTAGGCCATTCGATCAATCCAATTTTTAAGCACATTTCCGATTGTTCGGCCACTCGATTTCGTGTTTTAAAGCATCAATCGTCTCTGGATGGTTCGCATAGCATTTGCCCTTAACGGCTCCCCACAAAAAATAGTCCAACGGGCTTAAATCACAGCTCCGAGGTGGCCAATTGATATCGGAATTCAAAAACGGTAGCCAAAAGTTCGAGTGTAACTTTGGCAGTGTGACAAGTTGCACCGTCCTGTTGAAACCAAATGTCGTCCATGTCATCCTCTTCAATTTTTGGAAACAAAAACTCCCTGAGCATGTCACGGTAACGCTCGCCATTTACTGTAACCGCGGAAGAAGAAGAAGACTCACCACTTTGGAAATAGGTTTTCAATATTTTCCAATTTCGTTCAAGCGTATAGCGTCCCATTTCGTAAATGTCAAACCTTTAAGTAAATTATGAACACATTTCACATGTCATTTGTGTTACCATTCTCAAAAAAATAGGTGGTTCAAAAAGCAAACGCTGTATGGCCCACCCTGTATATGTACAGAATTTTGTTTATATACTCAGAAAATCGGCTGCTACATTATCTGTCCAAAATTGTTATAAAGAAAGAAGTCTTCTGGATTAGAGATCTAAAGAGCTTGTTTAGTAAAAACGATGTCATTTGGCAAATAGATAACATACAATCAGAAAGCTGGATAGAAGAAGTCTGGTTTATTTAAAAAAATATGATATAGAATCAAGCATGTGGATAATGAGGGCTAGAAGTGACATGGTAATTTAAAATAACAACAGATTTGACACAGGAAATAAAACTTGCTCAATGTGTAATTCAGACGAGCTAGAAAACATAGCACATTTCCTAGCGCGCTGCCCAATATTAAGAGAATATAGAAAAGCCCTTTTCGGAAAATTTACCTTAAATGCTTCACAACTGATTGAGATTCTCAATGGCGAAAATGATCATTGGTATAAACTTTTGCGTTTCATTAAATATGACTCTAGATACAGAGATTACTTAATAAAAGAGTTGAACTGGTTTTAAAAACCGTAAACCGAATAATTGTTTTGTACGAAAAATAAACCGACTTACGGCTCATGCCATTGTCGTTAAAGTATTGTAAATATTTATTTTTTTTTTTGCTTAATATTACAATAAGTAAATTTCAAATTTTGTATATTTTACTTTTATTTGCAATAAATACTACTACTACTACTATACTCACTTAAGCATGCTCTCACTACCAACAACACACACTTTTTTACTTATTCTCTCCTTACTTCTCCTACTTATATTCTTACATCTCTTCTTCGCGTTTTTTAATTTGTTCCCTTCTTAACTTATCTTTCTTCAATGCCTTTACCAGATCCTGAAATTGAGAGGCAGGTGGAAGATCTTACACGGAAATACAGAATATTCTTTTATGTTTAGCAAAAATAATTTTAAACGCAATCAAATTTGTGGAACATCCGTGAAAAAGAGGAGGAAAACAAAAAACTTCACTGCTATTGTGGCACTTTAGAGATAATTCCGTGAAATCAGCCATACAAATTAAAAAAGATTGAGGACTTAAATGCTTCTGACCTGACTGTACGTAGAAGACTACTGAATTAACTGCTCGCAGCCCACGAAAAAATCCAATTCTGACATCAAAATATAAAGCTAAACGTTTGAAATTTGCAAGAAAACGTGCTAGCTGGACAGCTGATAGCGGCGCAACATTTTTTGGTTTATTATTAATTTTATTATTTGCTATCGCGCCGACTGGGGGCGCAAAGTGCCGATACAAATAAATTCCATTGGGGTCGATTTGCAGCTTTTGACTTTATCTGCGGCCAAGTGAGCGAGTCGTCAGATGTCGTGAATTCATCATACAGGCCTCGTCCCCTTGTTCCTTTTGGCAGCCCTCTTCGCCGAGAGCCTTGTGGATTCCAATTTAAGTACATTCTGCTGATATCAGTCGCAGGTTTACGAATGGCCTATCCATTTCCACTTTCTTTCGCGTATTTCAGGACTTTGTTCGCTTCGAGCAAGGAGCTCGTTATTAGAAATCTAGTTATCTGGCCACATTTTATGTGGCAGCTTATGCAATTTATGTGGAAATAATGCAGAATGTTATGTTGCAGTATTGCAGAGCTGAAATGCCAATAAAATGGGTCTACCAGCAAGATAATGATCCTCAATACACGAGTGGGAAGGCAAAGGGTTGGTTTCGCGCAAATAAAATTGAGGTTATGGAATGGCCAGCTCAGTGCCCCGACCTCAAGCCTATAGAAATTCTGTGAGGGAGGTGTACATAATGCCGAACCGAGTAACCGGCAACAACTTTGGGAAATTGTTAAAGATGCGTGGCTGTAGATTCCGAAGCATCGATGTGAGCCATTGATGGACTCAATGCTCCGCCGTTGTGCTGCCGTAATAAAAAGTTTGGGAAGCTCAATTAAATATTAGTCACAGCTTTCTATCTGCAAACCTTGTAAATGCAGTTTTTCTTAATTTTCTTAATAGGGTCACTGCTATTTTAATTTTTCTAATTCAATATTTTTTTGCTACTGTTATTTTCGTTTTTGTTTTTTGTTTGCGCGCGTACCCTCAAGTGGCCTTCGTGAATTCATCATACAGGCCTCGTCCCCTTGTTCCTTTTGGCAGCCCTTTTCACCGAGAGCCTTGTGGATTCCAAACTAAGGACATTCTGCTGATGTCAGTCGCAGGTTTACGGATGGCCTATTTCTTTCCACTTTCGTTCACGTATTTCAAGACTGTGTTCGCTCCTCTCGCCGCTGTGTCGCAGTCTTTCTAGACGCCTCATCTCTTTCATAATCTCGGCCACTAAGTCGCATGCCGCATTCCACTGTTCCCTAGAGCGCAGCATGTGATGTACGAATGTTTCCGGCGAAGGAGGTTCTCCAAAGATTCTATAGAGTCTTTCTTTTGCAGAACGGAAGCGCGAGCATGTGAAGAATATGTATTGAACGTCCTCTAGAATGTTTCCATCGCAGTAGTCACAATAAGGATTGTCGTCGTGGTGGTCGTACGTTTAACATCAGCCTCGACAGCGCCGTCGGGGTGGTTGATGCTTTTATACTGTACTGTACCATAGAATTCGGCCATCGAAGTAACTGCGCAATATTCTCCTCAGGTACATGGAGACCCCAATTCGCTCTAGGGCGCCTAAGATTTTCGCCCACTTTGCAGAGCTGAATGCATTTCTGACGTCTAGGGTGATACTCGTAATCAGGCAGTACTCTTTGGTGCCATTTAGCCAGCGGGTGCCGCTGATTGCTTTCGTTGCAAGCTGGATTGCTGAAGATACTGCATCTATCGTTGACTTCCCCTTTCTAAATCCGAATTGATTTTCGGACAGGCCTCCCTTTGATCTGACTTCCGCGTCTAGTCGATCGGATAAAATTCGTTCGAGCATCTTACCCGCAGAGTCGGTTAGACATATTGGTCTGTAGCTCGACGGCTCCTCCACTGATTTACCTGGTTTTGGAAGCACAATTAAATTTTGGCGTTTTCAAATTGACGGAAAGGTGCCCTCCGAAAGGCAACTATTAAATACGTTTCTAAGCACTTTGATTTGTTGTTCGATTGCTAGCTTCAAGCATTTATTTGGCACTCCATCTGGTCCAGGGGCTTTTGAGCCTGCTAAACTGCTTATAGCCTTTATTTTTTCATCCTCTGTAATGAAGTCGAAATTGGTTAACTTGGTGTTGTTGATTGGGGACACCAAACGTTTATGTTTTGGAAATAGCGTGCCCACGATTTTAGCCATGAAAAACGGGCACATAGGCGCTGCGGATTTGCTGCTCTTAAGCTTTTTGGCTACTATCCTGTATGCGGAACCCCAAGGGTTTCTTTTGGCGTCATCGCAAAGTTCCAAAAAGCTGTTTCGCTTACTCTCTTTTATAGCGTTTTTAAAAGATTTTCTTGCTGTTTTAAAATTTACCATACTTTGTAGAAAGTTTACTCTCCCTCTAGACCTTTGGAATTTCCTTCTTGCCTTTAGGCAGTTGCTAGTTTTATTTCGCAAATTATCGCTGCGTGATCGATGTGGGTGTAGACATCTTTTATGCCCCATTGGCATAATCTAGCGATACCTGTACTAGCAAACATTAGATCAATGATCGATCCAAATCCGTTGCGACTAAAGGTGTGCTGCGTACTAGTATTGAGAAGGGCTGCGTCTAAACATGCTATACTTTAGAGGAGGATGCTCTCTCTAGGGCTTGTTCTTGGGCAACCCCATTCCTGCGCCCAGGCATTGAAGTCGCCAGCGTCGATAGCCATCTTCAAAATAGCCTGCGTATAGGTATCAATCGGAGCGCTGGGTGGTATATAGACACTATAAATATATAGGTCGTTTACTTTGGCGCAGATAAATCCCGATTCCCTAATATCGTACGTCATGGTATTTGTCTGATTTTTGCAGCACCAAATAGCTGATTTTCCGCTGGTGTATGGCAGCCAGTTTGATGCCTTTGGCTAGTAAGGCTCGCTGAGTACCGCTACATCAACGTTAAGTTCCAAGACAGTTTGGTTTAGGAGCTCTTGAGCAGCTTCGCAATGATTTAGGTTGAGTTGTAAAACCCTCATTATTTCCTAAGATTTTGTAAGGCTTCGAGATAAATAGGGCATTTGCTACTCCCAGTGTAATGACCAATTTGGCTAGCATTATTTTTAATGCATAATATGCATTTTGGGGAATTGGTGCACTTTTTAGAAAGGTGACCTTTTTCACCGTACTTAAAACAAGCGTCTTTGAAATCGTCATTGCTCGTACAATATCTGGAGGTGTGGACCAGTCCAAGGCATTTGAAGCATCGTTCGGGTTGAAGTTTTCCACGTATGCGACAAACAACTAAACCTATACGTATTTTCCCGATGCTAATAAGTTTCATCGCCCAGTCCGTAGGTAGTGTCACAGAAGCTGTTTGGGTGCCACCGTATGCTTTATGCAAGGATCGAATGTTTGACGGCTCTAGGTTAACATTAGCGAGGAGGTCATTAACGGCTTGACAGATTTCGTCATGAGTTGTAACCTCATCAGTGTCATGGATTTCCAACTGTGTGACATCTGTGATTTTTTTCACCTCTGCTTTTCCACCTAATACTTGCCTCACTGCAGCTTGAAGTATAGAGGTATTTCCCTCAGAAGACTCGGTAAGTTCAAATAGCAGATCTCCCTGAGCCGTTTTTCGGGGTTTTCGTTCCATTGAACTCATGTCTTTTAGAGTCTCTTCATTTTTCACAATTTTGAGAATATCTGCATAGGAAAGATCTCCTGGTTTCTTAACAACTATGGCGTCGGGCCTTTTCGCACTTTCTACTTCACGACTTTTGTCTATTCTCCTGCCTGATTGGTCATAGGGCCTTTAACATATGTCTGCTCAGCATTGGTATTCTTCTTAAGAACAGTATTTTTGCTATTCTCTTTAGCCAATAGCAAGTTATCCTTCATAATTGATTTGGTGGGTGGGGAAAAAATTCGTGTTTGTAGCTCGATCGCTCTCAGTTAGCGACCTAGCTCTTTTCGCCTCATCATTCGCAACGGTCGGTGCTGTTGTTTGTGTAGCTTTGGTCACCGTTGTTTTGGTGCCGTTCGTTGTTGTATATTTGCTCTCAACTGTCTTGGAGAGTTCACATATATCTGAGAGCATGCTCTTCATCTGCTGGTTGACATGCCGTTTCCCGTCCATCATCTTTTTTAGCTCTCCGAGTTTTCTACCCATGGCTTTGAGTGCTTCATTGTAGCCGAGAGAATAGATTTCTGCCGATTGGTTAGTATGAGTGCGTGTTGTACTCAAAACATCTCTACATGATGCCGGTGACTCCACCGCTTCCACTTCGCTATAGCACGCGGCTTCACCATTGGTGTCGATCTCATTGACAGTAGCCGGTTGACCGTTGCAAGGGTTTGATTGGCCAAAAGGGCACGGGGAAGCCAATGGGGATGAGGACAATTGGCGTTGTTCCTGTGCATGAGTGGCAGACCGTAAGCCAATTATCTTACTGTTCATGGCGCGGATCTAACACAAATTCACCACATCGAGTGAGAGGTTCACAATCTCACTAAATCTAAGAAACAAAGGAAGAAAACTGGCACTATTGTTGTTGTCTGTACTCAACACTGATTCTCACTAACACGACCAGCTACGCTGGATTGTGGACTTTATTGGAAATTGCTGTTACTCCACTTCTCTCTCACTTTTTTACTCCATGTGCTAAATTTTACCGTTTCTTTGAAATTATTGCTATTTGCAAAGTAGCTCCCTTGAGCGCGATAAATACTGCTATTTTCGTGTCCACAACTGTATGTACATATCTACGTATGTGTTTTTGTTGTACAGATTGCGAAATATTTATGAAATTTCTTGTTGAAACTTTGCACCAAAGTTTATTTGTTGATCTAAGATTTAGTGTAAGAAGACTTTTGGCCTAAGAGGATCTGTGTATGTATGTATGTATGTATGTATGTACGCATAAGTATAGAAGTTGTGTGCGTCAAGGATTAAGTGAAATGAAAACTTATAAGACAATTCTGTCATTTGAGTGTATGTGCAAGTGTATATGTACAAGAGGAAGTGGCGCACATCGGCATTAACTTATTTAGCAGGGTGCGCTTGCTCTTTTAAATTAATTAAATAACTGAGGATGCTGAGTTAAGTCAGCCGAAAGCGTGTTGCCTTTAGCGTCAGTTGCAAACTCGTTGATGGTTGGGGTCTAATGGGGGCAAAGAATCTGAACAGCACTTGAGTGAAATACGGAAACTATTGGGTGTTTTTTTAAGAGATTGAGAACTTAAAATAATAATACAAAACAGAAATATTGTTGGAATGAATTTTGTGTTTTGTGATTTGGTAGATAATTTCATGGCATTTTTTTTCTTCTCAATTTGATACACCGGATATGCCTGACGTGCCTGCGAGTTGCATGTCCCAATCGATCAGTTCAATTTTTGACTACTTTTCTTATAAATTTGGCGAAATGGGGTCAATGCTGGCTTGAATATTGCCATACCATTTTTGTTGATAGTTAAGCAGCGATCAAGGCACTGGCCTCAACGCGCATGAAGATGTGTTAAAGAAAGCAGGAGGTGCTTCTCGCTTATCCAACAACAAGCTTATCCACACTTTATTCGATTCTCGGCCACTCTAGGAAATGAAAGACCGGATGGGTATGAAAGGAAAGGCTCTGAACTGGAGCTTCAGCGAGTGGTAGAGCACATAAGCATTCCTAATGAATTATACACTGCGATTGACTTGAAGATGGTCTCTGACTACTAACTGCAGGGTCTCCAAAGCGCTCTGGCCAAAACTGAATCTTAAAAGGACAAAATGTCTGCTAGGATTTAACAGATCAACTACCAACGTCTTCACATGCGTTATAACGGGTAACTGCACTATGAAACCCCAGTCAGTAGAATGGATGTACCTCATATTGACTTCTGCAGGAGCTGTGGAAATGAGGAAGAAATTGAGTCGGTACAGTACCTCCTATTTGAAAATGTTGCACTTCAAAGAAGTCGTGCCAAACATATTGGTGATTATTTCTTTGAAGGCCTGGGAAATTCGAAAAATGTCTCACTGGAATGACCAGCTGCCTTCTTAAAAAGATCTAAGTGGTTTAAGCAACGTAGTTAGAGGAAGGAAATCAAATGTAAGTATCATAATGAGGCTTAGGGCCATCGAGTGTCTTGTCTTAGCCTAGCAACTTCACTAACCTAACCTTCACGCTAAACCGTCGTATATTGCGTTGATTGGTGTGTCCACTAAAACAATCCCTCCTCTTCTTCTGGGCGAGACTCTTCCCGAAACTACTTTCTGCATTACTTCGGGAGAACCCGGAACGGATCTATAAAGGACCAATTCTGTTCACCCACGTCTGGGTCCATTATATCAGGCTTTCATGCTATAGGCTCTTCTTCTTGTGTCTCTGCTGTGAAGCTTCGCTTTTTTGCACTGTGTCGAGGTCTACCTTCTTTCCGTAGGACGTCCTCGATGTATCTCTTTACCGCGTTCCAGCTGACCTCGCCCGCGAATCTGCTTCTTTAGAGCATCTCTTTCTGCGAGCCATCTGTCACAACTAAAAAACGTGTGTTCAGCGTCAGCGCTCAACGTTTATGCACTTGGGATGGCTTACCTTGTCCATACGGTATAGGTATCACCAGAAGTATCCGTGGCTCGAAAGGAACTGAGTTAAGAAGTAATTTACTTCCCCGAAGTTCGCTTGGACCTATTTGCCTATTAATGGATTGAGTTTCGCCGTCCGTCTGCAACTTGGTTCGGTAATCCATCGACTTTGCCACTGCAGCATGGTTTGGTATCCGCGCATAATAGAGACTGATTTCATCATAATCACAGTTTCACCGTTTAGCATCTTCAGCAGACACGACGGCGATGAGAGAAATTTGTTTTGGAAAAGACGCAGCACAGAGCCCGAGAAATGGATTTTACGTCCGTGGACAAATGCTGTGGTATGGTCTGCTTCAAATTGAGTCTCCCTAAAAGTCTGAGTATGATCGCGAAAATTTAATTTCGCATGAAAAAGAATTTCCGTTCAATATGCACCATCTGAGATTTTTTTCAAAGAAGCAGACACAAATATGAGACACTCTTAGAAGCTCCCTAGAAGGGCAAACGATTTCTCTAGAGTTATAGGCCCTTTAACATACCACTAACAGGAGACATCCCGGAGAGCTGACTGTATCGCAAAACGCCTTCGGAGGGATTGCAAGAACAAAGAAGAGATAGAAATCTCTCGCATGACACCTGCTTGTTTCGAATTCAGGAGGAGGAGACGAATGTATGGGTTCAGACTTTTATCCTTATCCTGTCACTGCGTAGACGCAGTCAACCAGTGTAAGTAAATAATAAGTGAAAACAAAGCGAAGAAATCAAAGCATTGAACTGCTGAAATAAATGCGTAAATATAATTCGTCAACAAATTACATTCGATTCGCTTTTCAATCGCCTTTGAATTAAAGAACAATCAAGCAAAGTGTGCAAGTGGGAAACAAAAGCAGCAGCTACAATAACAAAGAGCGATCGTTCATTTTTAAAATCTGCAAGCAACGCCAATGACAGAGGGAAATTGAGTGCTGAAGTGCGGAAATGACGATGAGTCGCCGCTGTCGGTAAAAGTCCGCAAAGTTAAAGTGTAACTGGTAATTGTTGCTTGCTACTGGAACAATGGATGCGTTACGCATTAACAATGTAGTTGTTGGTACTGTTGCAGTAACGGTAAACAGCCAATACAAATGTGTCAGGATATACCAGAGAATTGTGCGATAAATTGTAAGCAGGCACTTTGACACAGCTGCACACATACATACACATGCACACATTCTCATTCATTCTTAACCAAAACCTATTTGTTAGTGGAAAATATCCCAGCAAACGATTGAGTATAATTCGAGTTGAATATTTATAGTTGATTCTATATTTCGTACCAGTTAAAACTGACATCTCAAACTCAAATTACGACATTGACTGGGAAAGTAGAAAAGGTGAACCTTCAAATACCACCTTGATCAAAAAGTTCCTGGAATATATAAAATGTATTATAGAAAATTAAAAATGCAAATTTTTTTTACTCCAAAGTGATATTAGCGCCTTCAAAGCACTTCCCATCAACTACAACCGACTTATGCCAGCGTTTCATCCAGTTCTCGAAAAAACATTTCTGGAACCCTGCTTTAGGTATAGCCATCAGAGTCGTCTTCGATTTTTCCATTACTTCCTTTCGGCTGTTAAAACGCGTTCCCCGTAGTGGAAATCAAATTCCAAATCGCAGGGTGATATGGCTCCTGTGGTGAACTCGATGCATTTTGGATGGTAATCGTTTCCTTCTTAGTCGAAAATTCACGGATAATGCTGGACTGTGCGACGGTGCATTATCATGGTGCAAAATCCTCGAGTTATTTTCCCATGAATCCTTTCTTTTTTGGTGAATTGCTTCATGTAAATATCTCATAACAACCAAATAATAGTCTCCATTAACTGTCTGACCTTCTGGCAAAAATTCATGGTGTACAATACCGCTGTCATCCCTAAAAATCATGAGAGTCGCTGTCTTTTTTTATTGAAAACGACGTGTTTCTTTTGGTCTTGGTTCATTCGGAGCTCTTTACTCACTTGCCTGGCGTCTGGATTACGTGTCGTACTCATAAATCGACATATCGTCCCCAATACTGATGCGTTTAATGAATGTTGGGTCAGATTCAGCCTTGAATGTATTTGGCATGAAATTCAGGTCCTCTGGTACCAACTTTGTAGCGAAAACACAAATCAGTAACTAAAATGTGCTGAAAGGATCCGTAAGCAATGCTCAAGTACTCCGTCAGCTCTCCGATAGTTAATTTGCGGTTTTTGATCAACTTTTCACTTTCACTTTTTTAATGTTTTCATCAGTTTTCGCTGTCGACGGCCTTGGTTTTCCTCAATGGAAGAAGCGTCAGCTCTTCTGAAGCGTTCATGCCACTTGTACACCTGTTTTTTTAGAATATCATTACTGAAACAGTTCCACCATTGAAACCATTTTTAACGCACAATTAAATACAATTCGTTGTTGTAAATGCAAATTCACTTTTAAAATTGTAAACAATTTAAAACAGATACAGAGGCAGATTTACCCAAGACGGAGTAATTTTTACAAATGCCAAGCAATTGCGATACAATTTTGGTTGGAATTTTGAGGACAGACGTGGCAGAAACAGAACTCAAATCAGTTGACTTAGAGCGTCACCTGGCAGTTGTTTCGGGTACTCATTGATCAAGGCGGTATAAATGATATCACAAATGAATGATTAGTTTAGGAAGAGTGGAGGAACGGAAGATATCAGTAGTGTTTATTGTGCCTTGTGTCTCAAGGACTCGAGGAGTCATGCTATTAAGAAGCAAGGATGATAGATTACCAGGTTTGGCTTACAGCTGTGGAGAAGAACGAAACTCAGTTACGTCAGCGTCGCTTAAGTCGTTGTTCAGAGAATGAAGTGTGCTTTTTTTTCGTATACCCAACACAATCTCAGTTTTTTCGTAAACAAACCGCTGTAATGATCTCGGTTACGTGAGCCAACCGGCTGATTCGTTCAAATTCGGGAAGAGCTGCTTAACGGTCTGAATTTATTTCACCATGATTAAGAAGAGCTTCTCGATGCGATGCGTTGGGTATACCAGTAGTATACATACAGTTTACGCTTATATTTAAGACTTGCTACTAATGCCATGCATCGGAAGTAATCCGAAATGTCTATACAAATGAATGTCATATTTGACTACTCCTGTTGGAAAAATTTGCGGTGTGGTGAATCTGTTTGCTGGCTATAACATAGAACTCTATGTTAAAAACTCCACGCATTAGAAATTTCAGAGATTTATTCTGTTATACGATTTATCAGCTGAATAAAGTGTTGTAAGTCATAGCCCGGGGAACGCTTGGTGTAGAGTTCTAGCTTAAGAGAAAATTCTTGTCTTGCCGTGCTCCACCTTCTAAGCTTCCAATGCGGTAAATATGCCTTCAAAGGAACATAAATCAGATGGACAGATACAATTTTAATAACAATGGGCCTTACGTTCCAGGTGCTTAACCTCAAATCAGTGCATTCGGTTGCTAGTGCCCAAAAATACAGTTTCTTAACAGTTATATTAATGTTTTTATTTATTTATTATTATTTATTTATTTTTTATTTTATTATTTAATTATTTATTCATACAACCAATCACTTGCAAGAGCAAATGTTCGGATTCCACTATTGTATACATAAAAGGAAAGAATTATTTGGATCAACAGGTCGTATGAGTAACATTAAGCGGGATGCTGCAAGCTACAAAAAATGAATGTTTTTTCACCTCCCTCCAATTATATGGAAATTATTCTAAATGAACACATAAAATTTAAATAACAAATACATACAAATATAAGAAAAATTATTTTACATAAAAAAAATATTTTAAGAGAATACCAACTTAATGGCTCACCTGGTTATGAGTAAACAAGCCATATCCGCAGTCACTTTAAAGCGGTAAATAAACGCAAAATGGATGTTTAACGATGTTTAATGTAATATGTACGTATGTATGTGCATAAATAAATATATACGAACTTTACACAATACCCCACAAAACTCTCCATATATTCCCATACAAACGTACATACATATCTACATTTCGAGTATGATTCCGGTGAGTCTTTACGCCTTTCTGCGTCATTGAGGCATCACAGCTGTCGTTTATTGAATTCGTTGCTTGTGTGTGTGTGTGTGTATGAATTTTTCGGATGCCCGCATGTGAGTGCGCTCCATTCGCACTTCCTTTTGCCATTGCCTTATTGTGCTACTTCCGTTTACCAATAACAATCAACACCACCGAAACCAACCTGAGTATGTGGCGAAGAGAAAGCAGAGAAGAAGCGTAGCTGCCTCCGTGCACTTGTGAGGCTGTGAAAATATTCATATCCATACATACGTACAAGTGAGTTACCCGTTTCTCCAACGTGTCTTGTCTATACACACACACACACGCATGTATTGCATTCTCTTGAGTCACCGAAAAGTGACACCTGATTATCACAATTTAATTGTAGATGTTAGGAATTTCGTAATCACTGCTTAGTAGGTGGCTAAGTACTTAATGTATTTTACGTGCCATAACAAGCCGCTGCTTCGGAAGTGGAAATGCAACCGAAGCAGTAATCGCAGTAGAGTCGTGATATAATTCGGTTGCGTTAATTTAATTTCATGTATGACGTGTGCGGTGTACGAAGGAGTTTACTTCCAAGGTAGAGTAATTAGTTCTTCTGGGAAAGTGTTAAGTATTTCAATATTGCCGACTCTGGTTTACATGAGAATCCTTTTCAAGGCAGAAATACACTCGCCGGCTTGCCATTGCTTGTTGAGGGGCGATTGCCGATTCGAAAAATATTTTCCATAAATTGAGATTTCGTACCCACAATGGACTTTGAGCCGCGCGGCGATGGTGGCAACATTGCACAAATGCAGTCAGTTTTTTTAATTGCAAAAGATACTTTGTTAAAAAGAGTTTTATGCCACCCAAAATTTTGGAAATACATTGAAAATAAACTGCAAGCAATTTATGCATAAAATCTGTGATATATTTGTGCTCAAATCGGCAAAAACAAATTTTGGTGTTTTATTATTCTTAAATCAAATAATATCCAATAATAATTTTTGATTCTAGTGGAGTCATTTTTCAAAATAATGCTATGAAATTTTCATTTTTCAAAATAATGTTATCAAATTTTCAGGTTAAATGCTTCATTTATTAGGGAATAAATCACATTAATTCAAGTTTACAAAATATTCAAAAATAAAAAGATATTACAAAAATAACAAAAAATTCTATTTAGTAAATTTTGCACGTTGTTCCATTTTGTCAGCAACGCTTTATTCTTAATTCTGTTATCCTTGCCGTTATTTTCTGTTGTTAAAATGTGCCGTTTCTTCACACGTGATAAGCAAAAACAAAAAAGAGCTAAAAAATTTAGTTATGTTTAACCGCTTCGTTTGCGGGTTTGCTAATTAAAATAATTTTTTTTTTATATATTAATCGAAATGAGGCAGATTGATAAAAAAGTTTAAGATGAAACCATTTAATTAATTGAAGATGGGCGTTCATCAAGAGAAATAGCACAAGGCTGGGAAATTTGCTATAAAGCTGTACTTATGGTTCTTAAACAACGGAATGTAAAGGCTCCAAAGACTAGAATGCCAAGGGAGCGATCAACGAGAAAGGCACTAGATCTTCGCCCAATTGGAGAAAGAAAAAGGGGATGCCCGATGAAAAGGTGGCTAGAAGATGTGGAAGCTGATCTTAGAAAAATGCGCGTGCAATTTTGAGGGAAATGACTGTAAATCGAGGTCGATGGCAAGAAGCTGCGAAAGAAGCAATGGTTCACCAAGGACTGTGAAGCTAAGAAGAAGAAAGGTTACAAAAAGCTGCCCCAATCCACTTTCGTACAGAGATGGACGAGTAAAGGTGCGATTATTGACTCATCAAGTAGCTAAAACACCAAAATAAGTCGTACAAAGGATTAAAAACCTCGTCAGTGAGTGTGCAGCATACAGAGCGCTGAAAAAATGTGGTTGGAGGCCACCATTAAGCCAGGTTAGGTTAAATGGCAGCCCTAGCTTATAGCACACTTGGACAAATATTCAAAAATTCTTCCGTTGTGATGCCGTACAGGGGAGGGGAGAAAGGAGAAGGGAAGGAAGAAGGAGCCTTGGGATTAGAAACGATAACGACCATACATTTACGACGAAGAAGATGGTGGCTGATTTACGTTCACAATTAGCCACAACAAGCTACTGATGAACGTCACCAGATTTGTGATATTTAGACCCGCTATATCCGCAGGCGTAGCGAAAAAGAGAGAGCCCAGATGTCTAAATCTGTGCCAGACGAGAGCAGGGCAGCTGAGAAGAAGTTGTTGAGATGATTCCGCCTCGCCCTCAAGACAGCTTCTGCAGAACGGACTTGAGGAAATTCCAAGTCTTACCGCATGCACACTTAACAGATAATGTCCGGAAAGGATACCCACCAAATTCGAGAGCTGGGGCTTTGTTCGCCTTAGGAGCTCTCTCGAGCGCCTCCCGTGGCCAGAAGGATCTCGCGACCTTGCATATTTGCGTACTAGTCCAGCGCTCGCTGAGTTGACTCGGGGCCTATCTTTCCAGGAGTAGACCACAGGCTCTTAAGGGAACCCCAATCCTCTCATTTCGCGACGAAATCGTCTCCAAAGATTCCTGTCTAGCCAGCTCATCAGTCCAGCAGTGTCCCTCTATGCCGCTGTGACCGGGAACCCAAATGAGCCTGATATCAAAGTATTCGGATGCAACCGAGAGAGAAGCCAGATATTCCCCGACCAATCTCGAACGCACAAACAAGGGGCCAAGGACCTAATTGCCGCTTGGCTATCGGAGTAAATATTTACCTTCTTAAAAGTTATTACGCAAGTAAGTAGCCAATCAGCTGCTTCTTCGATTGCGGCTACCTCTGCTTGGAACACACTGCAGTGATTTGAGAACCTGAATTTGAGTCTGATGGGGAGCTCTTTACAGAATTCTCCCCCACCAACCCGTCCGTCCAACTTATAGCCATTCGTGAACGTGTTTGCCATGTTTAAGCCAAAAAAAGCCAGCATTGTCTGACAAAAACGTAAAAGCGAGACTGAGATTATGCAAAAATTACAAACACTGGAGTGTTTATAACTGAAAAAGAGTGATATGGGCTGATGAGACTGTGTTTAACCGCTTTCAGTCAGATGGGAAGCAGTATTACGGACAACAACAGCATGGAAAACTGCAAAAGCATCAACGAAAACAAAAGATGAAGTATGGCGTTGGTAGCCTGCCTCACGTGGTGGCATATTGGTCCATTGGCCCATTGGTTCGAATATTTGGGATAATGAAAAAAGAAGACGATTTGAATACCTAACAGCCCAATTTGATGGATTTTGTTGATCTAAACGCATGTCCAACAGAAGAGGTTATATTTCAGAAAGACGGAGACCTGAAACATATCACGAAAATTGTTCACGGCTGGATAAAAAATCTGGACTTTCAACCTTTCAAATGGCCAGCACAGATTCATGATTTAAACTCGATTGAAAATGCAAAATTTCGAAATGGTCCCAAAGAATATCGACAAAATATGGCCAAGAGTTCAGAAGGAATGGCGTGATCTTCCACACTCAACAATTGAAAAACTGGTCGAGAGCATGCCAAGACGTATAAATAGCGCCATTAAGGCTAAAGGTCTGTGTACAAAATATTATCTAATAAAAGTTAATGCCGAGCAAAATTGGCTTAATAGAATTTTTTGCTATTTTTTGTTATTTTTGTAATATTTTTTTTATTTTTAAATATTTTGTAAACTTGAATGAAGCGTATAACCTGAAAAGTAAATAAAAAAGCTCACTTGTGAATTATGTGAAGTAGTGCTGTGCAAAATTTCTAACTTCTAAACGTAAACGGACTTCAAAAATAAAAAGTTTTCCGCAATACGCAGGAGGAACGGATAGTCAAATGCCTATAACTACGTTAATTTTATTCCGATCGACTTGAAATTTTGGCAAAATATTCTTGAGATGTTATGCATTAATTTAAGAGTCTTTTACCGGGTTGTTGCAATAGCATAAAACTGATTTTTGGGGGAACCACCATTGCCGAGTCAATTTTTTTAGTTTCCTCATATATAGGGAATTTTACGATAGTAATATGATAATTTTTTTGTTGTAGCCTGAAATAAATTATTTATTCTTAGATTTTATTAAGAATAAATAAATAAAATTAAAAAAAAATATTTTTTTGGGTCCCAAAATGCGGATCTTCAACGAGTTTTTCAAGAGCCCAACGACTGAAAATATAAGGCTCTGGAAGATCGGCCGGCTTTTAACCTTAGTCTAGCTGTATTGTACACGCTTTTACTCCAAAATCTGTGCGCAAAATCGCCCATGTAGTGCCACAAGGTAGGCCAAGTTGTTGAGGTCGGTGCCGAATCGATTTTTCCGGATCTTCGGCAAAAGTCTCATTTACAGCCGCAATATTCTCTTCACTTTGCGCTGTACGTAGTCTAATCAGTCGAGTATCATCCAATAATGTTAAAATATTCTCAATTTAGTAAAATATATTAATTATAACAAGAAAGCAAAAACAAAAATTAGTAGATTTAGCTTCCTTTAAACTAAGTACAAATTGAAAATGATGAAAAATCGTTTGGTAATTTAATTTGCTGCCTCTAAACAACAACAATTGAAATATAACTGAAAGTAATCCATAGGGAAATTTAAGTAAGTAAAACAGCAACATCAAAATTAATTAAGAAACCATACCATAAAAACAACCGTTATAAGCAGACTTTAAGAGAGTTCACTGCAAAAGGAGAAGCAGAAGAAGAAGAAGCACTAGAGCTAAACGAAGTGTGAGTAGCTGAACGTCGCGAGCCTTATACGAGCATACTACGTGTGTATGTATGTATGTATGCATGTATAATAGGGGCGACTACATGCAATTAAAAGCAAGTAAAGCAAAGTAACTTCACTTACAAATTGAGGGTGTGAATGGGGTTAGAGGTGCCTGTGTATATGCGTTATTAATGAGAAACTATGGGGGGAAAAGGAAAAAATATTGCTTGGATGTGTAAGTATTACAGAAGTAGGTATAGATGTATGTATGGTTAAACTGTGGATGAGGTAAGCTCGCTGGCTGAAGTAATTAATTATGGCTGCTAAGGCGTACCAATGTTACCTCTCTATAGAGGTGAATGCACAGTGGGAGATCTTTATAGGAATTTTGAGCATAATTCGTAATAGGTGGGAATGGAGATGGGGTTTCAGAAAAGCAACAAATGTAGTACCCAGAATATTAGGGTATGATTTGGTTAAATAAGATTTTAAAAAATTTTATTTGAGAAAGTTATTTGAAGTAACACCAAATTTCCAATTATGTAGTGAATACTAGATTCGGTAACATGTTTTTGAATAGGTTTTTACAATTCAAGTCTTAGTTATATCAATTGCGGCATATCCAAGTGACCCTTCTTTCAAGTGTTTTGATGTGTCTGTACCTCCGATTGGTATTCGTAGCGTAGAAAGTGGTATATTAACCAAGAAATTATCTAAAATATTTTGTTTGGTCATTTCTTCTAGTTGTTATGGGCAGTTCGAGGGTTGCCTCTTATATATTTTACACCTTTGCAACACTACTGATGAGCTGTAATTCCGTATTTTTGGCTGTAAAGTTTGATATTTTTAGGTATAAATCTACATTTAAGGTTTTCACTTACGAGCTTTATTGTTATTTTTTCAGTGAGTAGAAAAATTTAACGCTCCGAAAAGGTGGAATTAACTCGTGAAAATTTTCGTGCGGTGATTTATTACGAGTTTCGATGTAGATTATCGAGACAGCAGTGCATTAATTGATTAACTTCGGGTCTTAGTATTGAAGCAGCACACTATACACTGTGAAATGCTACTAGAAAGAGTTCCAACGTGACCGTCGATCTTTGTAGGGTAAACTTCGGGAAGGTCGTCCCAAAAACGGTTGTTGTGCCAGAAACAAACGGCATATCATACCAATTACAAATGAAAGTTCGTCATGACACATATCGCGAGATAGAGGCTTCCTTAAGTATTAGTGGGTACAGAAGACATTCAATGTTGGATGGCGACTAAATGTCAATACGATTTGTTTTTATTGTATACTGCATAACTTGACAATTGCTCAAAAAAGGACTCGTGTCGAGTGTCCATTGATGTAAAGAAATGTTGAAGAAATTCAGCCGCAGTGGTTCAAAGCACGTCTATGACATCATAACAGATGACGAATCTTGAATCTATGCGTATGAGCCGGGAACAAAACAGCAATCAATAGTATAGGTCTTCCAAGACGAGCTGAATCTAATAAAAGGTGTTCACGGAAGAAGCACCTCTAAGTAAATGTTCGGCTGTTTTTTTAGAAAATCTGGTCATGCCGCTATAAAAACTTAAAAGAGTCAATTCTGCGTGGTACACAACTATTTGTTTGCCAGAAGTTTTCGCAGAACTAAGGAAAAGCAACCGCCGAAGACGAATGATATTTCACCAAGGCAATGCGAGCCCGCATATGGGCGCCATAGCCGAATCATCATTCGGAGCAAGAAGAGAATGTAGGTTCGAATCTCCGTGAAATAAAAAAAAATAAAAATTTCTAATAGCGGTCACCCCTCGGTAGGCAATGGCAAACCTCCGAGTGTATTTTTGCCGTGAAAAAGCTTCTCATAACAAAATATATCTGCCGTTCCTATATTTATAGCCTAATTCTCGCGGTGGAGCTGGCCAATGTAAAGCTCCTTCTTGATAGTGCCATTCTTTTCGAGCATTTCCAAGTGCACCATGCCCTCCCAGTCCCACCAAACACATATTATGATTTTCTTTGGATGAAGAGCAGGTGTCGAAAATGCTGATTTTCGCTTTCCAGGGTAATCCATTTCTGAGCCACAAAAATAATCAAAGATTAAATAACTCAACAATACAATTAACATATGTAGTTCTGTAGAGCAGAAAAGTTGAACGAATGCTTACCCTTTTCCAAACAGCAAACAAATCGTTGTAAAACAAAAGAAAATATAAAAACGCTATGAACTTATTCTCCGACCCAGTACTTAATTTAACAGCTTAAAACATCAACTTTGCACTAACTTTAATGTTTGCTGCTTCATTTATTTTCTCTTATTTGAATATAAAATCCTTCGAAATTCATAGATCGTGGCTTTAATATAAAACGGATCTGTGTTCGTCAGTTATTTTTCGTGCCGTGACAAGTCTGACGTCAGCTTCTTTCGCAATACAAAAAAAACGTACAAAACAAACAAAAGTAGGAGAAATTACATGTTTGTGAAAACTAAGTGAATGACTTGGTAATACGAAGTGCCGTGTTTTAAATTATAAAAGCACAAATTAATATAAAGCCTCCCAATGCAGTTTGTTTGCATGTTTATGCCGAAGACGCCGTGGCAAGAAAGTATATGTGTGTGCGTGTAAAATTTCGCCTACTCTCCTTCTTCACAAACATGTAATTCCCCTTTCTTGTGCTTGTTTATTCATGGGCTCTTACGACACGGCGAATTTCTATCATTCTTGAGGTATAACCATACTTGCTAGCGGCGAATCTTGCTCAATAACTTTGTTGTTGCTTTCACATGCAAATTTTGCGTCAAGTGAGCCGAACAGAGAGGTAGCAAGCAGAGAAGGGGCGAAAAGCAGAGGCCTATATATAACGTGAGAGTTTAACATCTTATAAAAAATGTTTTGCCAATGGCGACCAACTCTCGTCAGGTAACTAAAATGTATAAATAATAACTCTCAGGTGTTGGAACTACGAGCAGAATCATCAAATCTTATTTAGAGGACTCATAGAACAGATTTTTCTTAATTGAATTGGACTTAATAAATATCTCTATTCTCAGTGCAAACCAGCTCACTTCCAACTGCATTAAAAACATATAATTTGCTTTATCAAAATATAATCGTCGAACAAATTTTTCTTACAGAATATTTATGCATTTTGATCACTGTGTAGCGGGCCAGTTTTAGTTATACACATATACACATACACTTATTCATATTTAGTATGGTACGATATGAGGTGGCATGATATGGTGTGGTAAGGCATGTAGTAGCTGAATTGAAGTGGCGAGTGGGTCAACTGCTTACTGGCTTTTGTAAGGATTGATGAAAGGTTTACGAGCAAAATATTTGCAAATGCTTATGCTTGTGAGTGATGTGTTAATAAGTTTTCAAAGCAATTTTAACATGCAACAATTGGCACGTGTAAATAAATATTTACTCACGTAACTGCACGAGTCCATGCATAAGTAAGAAACTCTTCAAGCGCCAACTATTTATGAAAGCAATTCTAGATTTACTTGTCAAGAACGCTTGAGGAATTTAATTACTTTTGCTTAGTTACCAAGTTCCTATTTCTTTTCCAATTTTTCTATTATATTATTTCACTTTCTTTAATTGAATAACTAAGAATTGCTTGTGCAATGATTTCTTTATTTATTTTATTTATATAGAAATTTTTTGTGTAAATAAAATCACTTTACATGCAGACATCTGTTCGTTTAAATTCAATTTCTTTGACATGCAACAAATGTTACATGTCAAATTTAATTAAAATGAATTGACTTGCATCCTTGCGGAGCAAATTCTTGAGAAGAAGAAGAAGCGAAGAGATAAGTAAATGTGCAGACACCACAAACGTGCATGCCTATGTACATACATACATTTATTTGTAGTGCACGAAAGGATTTTCAGGCAGAGCACTTTTATGCACATTTACCCAACAGGAAATCGATTTTTTGAGACTAGTCTGAAACTAGTTACCGTTGGTGCATTGCTAGTTGGTAATTATTATTCTTGTCCATATGTACATACATACATTTATATAAAGATTCTCATTCAGAGCACTTTTATGCACATTTACGCAACAGGAAATCGATTTCTTTGAGCCTAGTCTGAAACTAATATAGTTACCATTGGTGCACTGCTGTTTGGCAATTATTATGCTTATATTTATTAATATTACAAACAGGTTATGACAAGGGTGGCTCTCTCATCAGATGACCTAAACAGTGGGTGGTAACAAGCAGATGCTACTTTCGACGTATTGCATCAGGACAATAACGGACGTTGAGTTTAGTGCTCAAACCGCCTCCCGACGAGTACTTAACGGTTGTACCGGGGGATCGGTACTTTGACGGTCGGAGGTTTAGTTCGGGTTAAAGTGCCACACTGACGGGGTTAGGCTTTCGATGCCTATAATTATATTAAAATTTGTATTAGCGAAGTTTTACTCAGTAGATATAAATAAAGAATCGATTATCGTCAATTGGCCGCATACTGATGTTTCATATTTAGCAAAATCGAAAAAGTGATTATACAGTGCGTTAAATGAATACCGCTTACATTCTGTACTGAGAAATTGCAAACAAAGAAGAAATTATTATTGCACAGAGACTTATTGTCAAGTTTTGACAATTTATTTGACTCCTATTTAATTTCAATAATTTTTTTATGAAAATTTTGTTCATTCTCCTACAAATACCGCATAAATCCAAGTTTCAAACTATATGCACATTAAAAAAAAAGTTCAAAAAATTTCATAAAAATTTCAAAATTTTAATCAGAATTTTCAACAAGAATCATCCGATTGATTTTGAATAAAATTTTATTAAATTAAAAAAAAAAGAATATTTTGAGTGATGTCCTTTGCTTGTCTGTACGAGGGGACTAACAACAGATCGCCATCTTGTATTTTTTTGATAAGGGAAAGGCGTGTCACGGTTATCAAACGTATTACTTCAAACCACAAGCGAGCTTTAGACAGGCTGCACATTGACAAAACTGATGTTACCTGTCATGTCCGACCGACTGTCGCAGTTCCTCCCCTAAGCAGAGGGAACTGTAGGAGGCTGGTTGGACTGATGTCGGGCCACTTTCTATGGGCGAAGCACATCGAAAATGTAAGCATCTCACACAGTGCACTCTGCCCATCACCTAGAGAGGAGGATGAAACGGTCTTAAGGTCTTTGGCACTGTTGTGTTGTGAAGCGACCACCTTGGCTCCGTGGCACCAAAATACTCAGATTTCTTCGGAGATCGGGTATATTTAAAGAAAATCTTGAAGGGAACCTGAGTGCAATACAATGAACTTAATGGTGTCTGAGTGCTGTACCTTCTAGTTGTCCTGACAAAAAAAAGAGGTAAACTGTGTTCACATTTCCGTTCATTAAAGTTTGGCAATTCATCATGAATTGTTTAACGCCAGAACGACCCATCCAAATTGTGTAAAGATACTTTGAAAAAAAAAAATCTGTTCGCGAAATTCATAGGGTGAAGTGTTGAAGAAGGCGCCTAAATATCGATTCTGGTAAATAATAAATACAATAATAAAAAAATCATTCCAACAATTTTCCTATTTTGTATTATCATTTTAAGTTCACAAACTCTTCAAAGAACCCCCGGCATAGGAAAAGTCATACTTTTCAGGAATTTTTCACCAATTTATTGATAGTCACGACCTGTGAAGCATAAGAAGTATCACTGCTATCACAAATTTAAGCTCATTTTGCGACAGTTTAAAACCCATCATACCCTATGATCAGAAAGTACCGGGAAGGGTTCAAATAAAACAAAACAGAGTTAAATTGCCTGAAAAATTTATTTTATCTCCCTCAAAATATGACCCGTCTGAAGCTGCACACATGATCCAGCAAATAATCCAGCACAATTTGGGTTCGGTGCGATGGCGCGTTATCATCATGCAAAATCCAAGAATTGTTTGCCCACATTTCCGGCCGTTTGCGACGTACAGCATCTCTCAAACGCTTCAAAATGGATAAATAGTGACAGTTGTGTGTCTTACAGTCACACCAACATAAGAAAAAAAATATGGACCGGCTCCCAAGTGCGCGGTTCGTTTAAATTAAACATTCCCGGTACTTTTTGATCATAGGGTAAATACCAGCCATTATGCACTGCAGGCACTGTTTTATGTTTCATATTTATTTACACAATTGAATGCGCACACAAACGGCCTGACGCTCTCATCTTATATATAAAAATGGAGACGTTTTTTTGTGTTCGTTAGTCGCCGATTCACGCCTAAACGCATTCACCGATTTCAATCAAACTTTCACAGATCATTGGTATTAGTCCATAGATGGTTTATGTGAAGTTTTAAAGAAATCGGTAAAAGTATGCGTGCGTTGTGTAAGTGTGAAAAAATACAATATTTGCGTGTTTCCCTTATACGGATATTACGTATACGGAATGAGAATACACGCAAATGAATAGAATATACACAGATATAAATAACATTGCTTTGATGTCGAGTGACGTATGCGACTGTATTATTCGTAACGCAATAGTTGTCCACATTGCTTTTTTTTAAACTGGAAAAATATTTTGAGCGTCATTTGAACGTTTTATGATTTAGATAAAATAAAAATTCGTTAAATATATTTGATTCCATTAATAACCATAAGCCTGTATTTTTCGAAGTTCAAAGTTTTTGGACAAATAGTGAAACGTTTACTTAAATTAATTGTTAAATACATATATATAAATGCGCAAATGTAATAGTTTAGATGGATTTAAAATATACGAAATTATTCAGCGGTTGAAACCATACATTTTTTGAAATCCATCAATATGGATCGACAGTCGCCATAAATGTTCTTTTAAAAAATAAAACGTGTTAATTTGATGGTAGCTCGAGTTTTAAGATCAGGTTGTTTCTATTAGTATAACTTTGTTTATATGTTTGCGTAATTTTTTTGTAGTGAAAGTCTAAGATTACAAAACAATAAAGCATTAGCGCTTGCATCGTCTGGAATAGCTGCTACATCATTAGATGGTGACCGTACAGCGCATTCCGCACTTAAATTACCATTGAGTATGCAAATTAATGAAAATCCAACATGTAACATTTCAAAAAAATCTTGAATGGGAAGAGTTTTGCAACAATGCAAATTAATTGTGTGGGCTGAATGTGCAATAGCACATAAAAAAACAGTGGAAGCATTGGATAGAGCTTTGAAAGATTTACGTAATAATCAAGAAATATTTGGTGGCGCTTTAATATTATTGTCTGGTGATTTTCGTCAAACTTTGCCAGTAATTCCCCGTTCAACACCAGCAGATGAATTAAAAGCCTGTTTAAAGACATCCCATTCATGGAGGCATGTAAAAACTTTGACTTTGAAAACAAATCTGCGAGTTTATTTGCAAAATTATGCCTCGCGGCTGACGAATTTTCAAGACACCTTCTGAAGATAAGAAATGGACAAATTCCTATTGATGCTGCTACTGGCTTAATCACTTTGCCAGATAATTTTTGTAATTTCGCACACACAAAACAAGAATTAGTTTCAAGTGTTTTTCCAAATATTGCGCAAAATTATTAAAATCACAATTGGTTAGCTGAAAGAGCAATACTGGCTGCGAAAAATAAGGATGTTGGTCAATTGAATGCGAATATTTTAAATGATGTGGCTGGTGAGATTGTAACATTTAAATCAATTGATACAGTTATAAATCAAGATGACGCTGTAAATTATCCGACAGAATTTTTAAATTCCTTGGATTTACCTGGACTGCCGGCTCATCGCTTACAATTGAAAGTTGGTGCACCAATTATTTTACTTAGAAATTTAAATCAGCCACGACTGTGTAACGGAACAAGATTAGCAGTCAAAAAGGTCATGAATAATCTTATTGAAGTAACAATTTTAAAAGGAAAATTCAAAGGTGGGTGAAGACGTATTGATTCCGCGTATTCCGCCGATTCCACCAGATTTAGCTTTTGACTTCAAAAGATTGCAATTTCCAATACGTCTCGCATTTGCAATGACAATAAACAAAGCACAAGGACAATCGCTGGAATTATGCGGAATTGACTTAGAATATCCAGGCTTCTCCAACGGGCAATTATATGTATCATGTTCACGTGTAGGAAAGCCATCAGTTCTGTTTATTTATACCACAACTCAGGGCTAAACAAAAAATGTAGTTTACGAAAAGGCTTTGCGTTAGTTTAAGTTTAAAATTAACATTAATTTTATATTGTAAAAAAAAGAATAAATACATATAGAGTGAATTTAAATCGAGTGTTCATTATTCATTTCTAATTTTGATATGCCTAGCGAAGCAGGCAGAGGGTCCGCTAGTAAAATATAAATTTGTAGTTACAAAATATTTGCTGCGAAACCTGTAAACTGACCATTTGTGTAATCTTCACACTATCGTAATCTAGAAACATCTGCCAACGAAATATTCAAGAACAAGTGTCCAAACATACATTTTGCTGCTTGTCTCCACGTACATATGTACATACATATCTACATATTTTTATCTTTTACGAGTATTATTTCTGCTGCCATTTGATACCTCGTTATTTTTCAGTTCTTTATATGAATGCCTTCTATGCCAGCAATTATTAATTTTAACTAAGCAATAAAGAATAGCTTAGTTAAAAGATAGAATAAATATATAGTAATACTATAAAGATTGGTGTACAAGGGTAAGCTATCGGAGTCATTCAAAGTTCGAAGCGGAGTTCGCCAGGGATGTACTCAATCGCCCGTGGTACTTCTCTTAGTAATAGGAAACGTTTTCGCAGCAGCCTTAAGCCCTCTTCACAACTACGGGTTTAAATGGACGACGGACTGGCACGCTACAACCCACCGATTATGCTGGCGAAATATGCCTCTTGGCACATCGCCCAACCAAACTTAAGGAAATATGTTCCGCGCTTCATAGGAAAACTAGGCCTGCCGACCTTAAAATCAATTTGGACAAGATGAAGTCTGCTGAGTCTGGCAAATAAGATGGGTGGATGTATGGAGATTGCAGGTAATCCTATTGAAACAGTGGAAGAATTTACTTATCTCGGCAGCAAAGTTGCCCCAGGCGGTGGCACAGATGTAAACATACGCTCCCGAATCGAAAAGGCGAGAGTGGCATTCGCTTCCAAGCCTTTGTCAACCGCTGTCTAAGAATTATATTCTGAATTTTCTGGCCAAAAATAATGCCAAACAAGTAATTCTTCACACTTTACGCAAAGAAGACGGTGAACATAGCGAAGAAGGCAATGGAATGGAACAAACTCACAGCCTGGCAAGGCAAGAGAAGTTGGGAAAAGAACTGTGAATCGCGAGACGGCTCAACTCGGGCTAAGCTGGAAGCAGGTAAAGGCATTATCCTGTAATCGATTGAAATGGCGCGTAGGTATTGTTGTTGCCCTATGCCCCGCTAGTGATTCAAGGAAATAATGATGAGAATATGAAATATTGATAATACAAACTATATTTCGTACCTCCATAGGTAGGCACTCCAGTCTGGCACTCCTCAAGTAGTACTAAAGCGCCGTTTTGATATTCGAACCTCCATATTTTTTGTAAATTTTTAAGTGAAAATTGCGCCGAAAGGAAAGGCCTATTTTCATCAAGATTCGAATTGCAGTTAAGAGCTCTATTGAGTTTCAAAAATATCGAGTTCAATCGCAATAGAGTTAAATCAAATAGTCGATTATTGTCACATATGAAGCTATGTAAATGTATTTATTTGCTAAGACAATCAGCTGGAGTCATGTTTTTAGTTTGATTTTTTTCAAATTTCACACCTCATATCGCCGTATCATACTGCTGCGAATTTAACTTTATTTGCAAATTTTGCCTTAAAACAATTTGAAACAGGCCAACAGTGCGATGTTATACGAGTATTCACCGACTTTTTGAAAGCATTTGATATAGTTAGTCAGCCATAGCTTCCTACTTAAAATGCTGGATTCACTTGGTTGCTGTTGTAGCAGCATAAACATTCCCCATACATACACGGGGAAAGTTGCTGAAGTAATAGTCCTTGGCCGGATATAAATCGGGGTCGTTCCGGTTATGTATAACCGCCTGTCAATTGGTCCTCACCCTTGCTTACTTAAGTGGCATCTTATTTCACTGATAGAACTCAATTCATTCGTAATAATAGAATAAAATCTGATGCCATCAAATTTTCCTAAGGTGTATCTCAATACAGTTATCTTGGGCCATTATTGTTCCTAATCTTGGTTAATGATATTCCAGACTTTTTTGTCATCTAGTTAGGGACATGTGAAGGGAGAGAATTGGGATCTCCTTGGGCACCTGCGGTCTGCTCTTGGAAAGATGGGATTCGCGCCAACTTAGCCAGTGCTGGGTAGGTACACAAAGTCGTACGGTCGCGAAATCCTTCTGGCCACGTTTCAATTGGGGCGCTCGAGCGGTCTTCTGAGATTGACAAAATCTCAGCTTTCCAATTTCGGGGGTATCATCCGCGAGGTGTGCCTGCTGTGAGACGTGGAATTACATCAAGTCCAAGTATGGAAGATGAGATGGAATCATCTCAGCACCTTCTCCTTAGCTGCCCTGCTGTTCGGCCATTTTGATTGTTCAGTTAATTGTTGACAGCTGCTTTGCTTGCACGTGTTTCGCTCGTCTTCGATTTTTACCTATTGAAAAAGAACCTGTTGACTGTGTTATACGGATAAGCTAATTTGGACCAAGCAACGTTTATCGGTAGTACAAAATGTTCTCAGAAGGTCGAGAAGATGTGAACGACAAAAAGCGTGACGGACGCCCGAGCACTTCAACAACAGACGAAAAAATTTATGAAATAAAGAAAATGGTACTGGCCAGTCGTCAAATCACCGTTAGAGAAGTTGCTGAGGACCTAGACATATCGATTGGCTCTTGTCATTCGATTTTTTTCAATGATGTGGGCATGAGACGGGTCGCCGCTAAATTCGTACCAAAACTGCTCAATTTCGACCGAAAGCAACATCGCGTGAACATTGCTAATGAGATGTTGGACTCTGTCCGCGACGATCCAAATTTGCTCCAGAGGGTAATAACTGGTGACGAATCGTGGGTTTATGGTTATGACGTGGAAACCAAAGCCCAATCATCTCAATGGAAGGTGTCGCACGAACCAAGACCGAAAAAAGCGCGCCAAGTTCGGTAGAATTTAAAAGTCTTGCTTACCATTTTCTTCGATTACAGGGGCGTTGTGCATCATGAGTTCTTGCCACAGGGTAAATCGGTCAATAAGGAATATTACCTGCAAGTTATGCGCAATTTGCGCCAAGCAATCCACCAGAAACGCCCGAGTTTGTGGAAGAACAAAAATTGGCTATTGCATCACGATAACGCCCCTGCTCACACATCGTTAATTGTGCGTCGATTTGTGACTTTTTCTTGTTCCCGAAACTGAAGAGGCCCATGAAAGAACGACGCTACGCTACGATTGACGAGCTAAAGTCGGCATGGAAGGAGGAGCTGAACAAGATAAAAAAATGATTTTTTAAGTGCTTCGAAGATGGGAAAAAGTGTTGGCACAAGTGCATAATATCTCATGGGGACTACTTTGGAGGGGACAAAATAGATATTAATGAATAAATAAATAATTTTTGCAAAAAAACACAAAATTCGCGATACTTGAACACACCTCGTATGTATACTAAACACATCCTCCACCTTCAGACTACAAGAGGCCAATTGGTGAAATAAGAAAAGCTTTATTTTTATAATTATAGTTTTTGGAATTAGGGAAGTTTAAAAATTATTTGTATGAGATTTTTTACCTTGCAGGTGGTTGAGTGACAACTAAACACAATTTCGCAATGTCCAGACCAGTAAAATTTTCTAAAAATGTCAGAATTTCGATAATTTTGATTGCCACATAAATTAAGACTTTCGATTATGGAAAATGTGCTACCACCCTAATATATAGTTAAGTATTGTACATATACAATTGCGTAAGTATAAGTATGCATATTTTACCACTTGACTGGCTTTTCTGACTGACTGTTTAGTGCCTGATAAATTTTTGAAAATATTACGCAACATTTTATAAGAGTATGGACAATTTTTCATTTCCATACCCAAAGAGAAAGTAGTCGTAAGCAGTGCAATAAAATGGGTTCATAAAAACAAATATTTATGTTTACTGGCGCTTATGCTTCCGCGAAAATATGATATTTAAGAAAGGATGGTGAGGCCGTGAATTTACTATACCCTATGATCAAAAAGTTCCATGAATGTTTAATTTAAACGAACCGCGTACATGGGAACCGGCCCATATTTTTTTCTTATGTTGGTGGGACTGTAAGACACACATCTGTCACTATTTATCTATTTTGAAGCGTTTGAGAGATGCTGTACGTCGCAAACGGCCGGAAATGTGGGCAAACAATTCTTGGATTTTGCATGATGATAACGCGCCATCGCACCGAACCCAAATTGTGCTGGATTATTTGAACAAACACCAAGTAAATACCATCGTGAAAGCTCCGTATTCACCTGATATGGCCCCGTGCAACTTCTTTTTGTATCCCAAGTTGAAGTTAACACTTCGTGGAAGGAGATTTCAGTCGATAGAGGAGATCAAAGAGAATGCGACGAAGGAGCTGAAGGCCATCCCTTCGTCGGCCTACCAGGGGTGCATGGAGGACTGGGTTAGGCGTTGGCACATGTGTGCTGCTTCAGACGGATCATATTTTGAGGGAGATAAAATGAATTTGCCTGAAATTTAACTCTGTTTTGTTTTATTTAAACAGTCCCGGTACTTTTTCATCATAGGGTATATTGTGGAGCGGGGTACATATATTTACGGTAAAACAGAATTTGTTGCCACAAAACGTTGGAAAAATATTAATAATATAAACTTTAGTGCAGAAGAAGATGAAATAAATGCTTTCCTTTTCGGGTGAGAATTTGTTGAAGATGAACCTTCATTTGTATTAAAAACTAAATTTTTCATGTAACTTTTTCAGCCGCTCCGCTAAGCTACATAACCCACGATAATATCTTGCCAAAAGTAGTTTCATGCTATCCATTCTTAAGCTTATTTACTTTTTATGCTTAAAGTGGCGAAAACTAACAGGAAATCTTTTTTCTTCTTCATGTTTGGTTGACTGTGAATTCGGCATCTTCTGTGTGCCAGCAGAGGTAACGTCGTTGAGGGAAATTTTACGGCTATGAAACCGCCCCTGGCGTTGAAATAACTCAGCAGGATTTTTATGCCCTCACGAAGCAATTACTTATAAGTATGCTCCACGGGTCTCTAGGCGAAGTGAGCTTTGGTCCGTCATATTTTGATTCGGATTTTGGCACGAAATTCCTTCACCGGTTTGAATAAAATTATGTACATTCATAATTAATGGTGAGGTGTTTCTCCTATCACAAATCTGACACTGAATTTGTGCTCGATTGCAAAGCAGGTATAGTAAGCTACAGCCTTCTCATCTTGTCGCGTCATTCGCGTTTTTTAGGTGGCGGTGATATCAGCCATTCATTTTATGGAGCATGAGTTTGACCCCACTGGAGTAACGTTTGTATCATCCGGTTCGGAGAATGACCTGAAAATCAACTGAAAGTTGAACTGGATTTTCACCGCGAAATCATTTCTTGCCATTTGTGACTCAAATTAATGTGAGAAAACAGTATAAGTTTCATAAATTTTGAAGTGAGACAAATTATCGCAAGGCTATCGAGCAACCTACTTATTTCTTCTCCTGGTTACTCCTTTGAGGAGCATAGGGTCTCTAGAAGGCTTGTCTAACATACGCGGTTAGATGCTCTTATCTTGGCATTGTCCCAGGCTGTGTTTATGGAGGATAAGTCATACAAGATGTATCTTTTCTAGGTGTTCTTTGACTGGTCGCGGCTTCTGCGTCCCTGAGCATTCCAATGCAGGGCAATTCTTGTGATGCTGTGGGGTGGTTTTCTAAGAGCTTGGCGTCTTCAACTCCATTTCCTGCATGGACTTCTCGTTCGTTTGTATCCAGAGTTCTACGTTACTTATTATGTTGAACCAGAATATCTTACATATTATCCTCACGCAATTGTTGGTGAATCATTGAACAACAAGTTTTACTTCCATATAGCAGCGTCCACTTGACACATGTGTTGAATATCCAGACAAATATCGTGTGCAAAGTCAAATTCCTCCAGGGGCCTGGTGAGAAACTATGTAGTGCCTCTGGGGCGTGTTGTCAGTTGGCACATGACCTCATTCAGAACGAAAAAGAGCGATCGATGATCCTATTACATGTTAAAAAAGTCACTGTTTGGGACGAGCATTTGGTGACCAAACCCTCGCAAGAGGTAGGTGTTATAACTCATATATCTTTTTATTAGGTGCATAGCCAATCTTCCCGCATAAAGATTCGTCTATAGATTTACATCAGATACGAACGGCAGACAGTTTTATGTCGCATCGAAAGGTGCACAGTTTTTATTTCATTGCCGAAAGGCGCTTGCTGATCTGTCGTAGTCTTCCAAGATGGAAAAGTTTGTAAGGACGCACAAAATCTTGCAGCTTTGTCAGCCGGCGTTCTATACACTTTCTATGTACTGTACACACACAACAGGTACACTTTCACATATATACAGGGTGCATACGGTAGTTGAGGTCATGCATATATTTTTCTTGTTGCTCTTTTTCAGATAAGGCATGAAGGATCACAACTTAACTCAAGTAAAAAAGATACATGCAGATATCCTCGCTATACGCGCCAATCACACCGATCTAAAATTCACAAATTTTTTTGAAGTGGCCTCGTTCATTCGTTCAGAAGGTTCGCCGTTAATAAGAATCATCGGGAAGCGATGCAGAATCTGTTGCAAAACGCAAAACACACGGAAAAAGTTTTGACACTGTGCGATCTCCAGAGTTTATTCAACAAGTGCAAACGATCAATCAAGCGGGCTCTTTAAAATCAATGAGGTCTTTTGCGAAGGAAGCTTAATATTTCTGAGGGTCTTATCCGTTGAGTTGTTCATTAGGATCTCCTGTATAAATCACACGTTATGCGCAGAAGAGAGCTTATGGCGGAGTTAACACGAAAACAGCGAGTTATCCATTCAAAATGCTTTCTAAACAATTTTAAGCACCTTGAAGCTCCTAAGATATTATGGGTTTTTTCTGACGTAAAAAATGTTGACCAAGACTAAAAGACCAACCGCAGAAATAACAAAACAATTAAAATTAGAATTATCTGTCCGACTTCTGGACTACTGTAGCGTCTACCAGGTATAAGTTTTAGCCATGAAGGAGGTAACTGTGTACCTTAACCCACACGCGGTAACAAAAACTACGATAAATATCTTCTCGGACAGCCAGACGGCTATCAAATCACTGGAGGCATTTATACTAAGCTCAAAGGTTGCTCAGGAATGTCTGGCACCTTCTAAATGATATTAGCATCGTCTTCAATGTGAGCCTTATATGGGTTCCGGGACATAGAGATATTGAAGGAAATTGCAAGGCCGATAAGCGAAATTATTGCAATTCCAATGGCAAATTGCAAAGTAAGGATAAAAATTAATATTCTTCAGGGGGCGAATAGGTCATGGAGAGAAGAAAATACGTGTGTTACAATCAAACAAAGGTCTAGAGCATTGCTCAATTTCTGGAGAGAGAACATGTTGAAGGTCGCGCAGATAGGCACTCTTCTATGATAGGAGTGTTTTCTCATGAGTACTGCAAAAGTTGTAGATACTAAGAAGAGGAAGAAACAGTAGAGTACTCCTGCCTAATTGAGTAATGAGAATAAGGAGTGAAAAATATGAATAAGGAGAATTTGATTCGGGCATGCAGTTGTTTCTGAACCCGGATCGAGGAGGTTATTGCAGAAAATGGAAGTTTTATTGAACGATTTTATAGATAGTTAATAGGTTAATGTGGCGTAAAAAAAGTAATGAACTTTCCTTAAATTTTGTTCAAAATAAAAGCTAATTAGTTTTACACTCAAGCTTTTCTCCATGACCGTATATACCCTGTATACATTGATATGTAAGTGTAATGTATCATCGACCGGTGTATCCACTGCAAAGCAAATATTTATAGAATTTCACTTAGAAATGTAATCAAACAAATCAACAGCGGAAATGCGCAACTTCAGGCGGACGTGGTGCTCGTAATAATTACGAACTGAGTAGGTAACAGGTGTCTTAGATATCAGTCAAGTGCCACTATCTGCCACTCAAGTGCCAAACCCAGCGTAAGTGTGTAAGTAATGCCCTGCTATCTCTTGCACTTTTGTGTTTACAAGCGCGTGCCAGCCGCATGTGCAGTTGCTATGCACATTCATACATACTTTATATGTGTATGTGCTTACTCACGCAATGGCAGACGTTTAACGTACTATTGAAGGGTATAAATAGAATCGCTTATGCCCCTACGCACGCACGCACGCACTTAATAGTACGTAAACAAAGGAAAATGCGATTAGAAAACAAATCAGCGTGAAATACCTTTATTCGGGTGAATTAAATTGAAATAAGTTCAGCAAGTAAACTACGTACTCGTTTATAAAATTCAAGAGGTTGTTTATATGTAAGGAAAAATCCAGCTTTGTCTTGATTTCATTTAACCTCACATGCAAACATACATATTTGTAACTGTATATGGTTTCATACACAGAAATATAATACACACATTCACATATTCACGCGCTCTTTATTTTATTTATTTACATACATACATACACACACATGAAAGTATATCCACAGGTCGTAAGTACCTATGCCTTGCACTCAACACATTGAACAACAACTATTAGTGGGCCCCTATCTGGTGTAGCATCTGTGTAGCAAATCGTGTTATAAAAGCCAGGACAAATGCACGAATCTCGTTGTGCTTTCCATTTACTCAGGGCGCGTGACTGACCGCTATTGCCTCGTTGATATAATCGCTTACGTTTTTATGCCTACGATGACTACCGCTCCATTTGCCGCTCCTTTCACTCGCATGAGAAATTTTGAATGCAATAAATTTTCACACAAATATCCACAATACCACATATGCATTCATGTATGTATGTATGTATGTGTATATGGTATGTTGTACTTGTGCCAACAAGTGAATAAATAATGCGGTGTGTACATTCAGGCGTTCAGTCTATTGCTTTTGTAATTTATTCACTCAGCTGAGCTGGTGTGTGCCTCACTCTGTGGTGGACATCAAAAAATGAAATATTTACACTCATACATTAAGAGAAATTTTAATTTTGCATGCGATCAGCTTAAATGTACCACCAAACTGGTATAAATATTATATATGCGCGTAGGAGTTGATGGACAAAAAATGTTTGCACCAATATTTGTAGTAATGCATAATTACAATAACTCTTATTATATAGATTTGGATTTGGGACCCGCCACGTAAAAATTTACCCTAATAAAGATACAACAAAGTAACAATCACAGACCATCGAAATATCCGTTGAGAGAACCGGAGCGTTGTCGTGCAGACGCAACACACCGACAGTAGCCGTGGGCAGTCGCTGTATCCAACTTGCGAGAGATTAAGAAGTTCGTGAGGAATAGTGTGCTTGGCACCGATGGGTAGATTAGTCTTATGTGCTATAAATTCAACCTTCATTCAGGCATTCTCCAGTACAAGTTTTTCAACTTTTTTCACATTTTCTTCTGCAGCGACAGAAACGGATCCGAATGAGTGATGATCATCTTCATTATTCTCCCTGTTCCTTTAAAATTCACTTGACTATCTGTAAGTTGTAGAAAATTATATAGCCGCTATTTGTTCGAGAATGTGTTTCTGACTTTTTCCTTGTTTTGTAAGGAGTTTAATCACAGCGTAGCATTCGATTTTCTTCAAAATTGCCACATCAGCCAGGGTCCGTCATCATAATCATTGTGCCCTTGAATTCCTAGCGGGAAATGGGGTAACCAACAACACCCAAGCGCCATTTCGTCCGATTACTGAATAACGCGTTCACTTGCTTCCAGCTTAGCACGAGTTGAGCCGTCTCGCAATCCACAGTTCTTTTCCAGCTTTCCTTTGGCTTTCCGGGCTGTGAGTAGGTTCTTCGTTTCATCCTCGATTACCACCAGCCCAATTCGCTTTGCCTCTTTATCCAGTTTGGAGAAGGCAGAACTAACAGCGCGGTTGTTAAGGCCGATGATGTCAATGTCATCGGCATACGCCAACAATTGTACGCTCTTATAAAATATTGTGCCTGAGCGATTAAGTTCTGCGGCTCGTACGATCCTCTCCAACATCATGTTGAAGAAGTCACATGACAGCGAGTCACCCTGCCTGATACCTCGTTTGGTATCAAACGGCTCCTTCCCAATTCTAATGGCGCTGCTGGTTTGAGCAACGTCATCTGGCATAGCCCTATTAGTTTAGCGGGGATACCAAATTCAGACATCGCGGCATACAAGTAACTCATTTTCGTACTGTCGAATGCAGCTTTGAAGTCGACGAAAAGATGGTGCGTGTCGATTCTTCTTTCATGAGGTGTATTGTGAATATTTGGTCGATTGCGGATTTTCCAGGTCTAAAGCCACACTAATAAGGTCCCATCAGTTGGTTGATGGTGGGCTTCAGCCTTTCACACAATACGCTCGCTAGAACCTTATAGGCGATATTTAGAAGACTCATCCCGCGGTAACTGCACACTTCTTATGGAATGGGCAGAGCACACTTTCGAATTGGCAGGCATGCAGATGCATGCACCTTACCAGCTCCTCGCCACCATGTTTGAATAGCTCAGCCAGCAGTCTGTCGGCGCCCGCGGCTTTGTTGTTCTTTAGCCGCGTTATCGCTATTCTCACCTCGTCATGGTCGGGTAGCGGAACGACAATTCCGTCGTCAACGATTGGGGTATCGGGATCTTCACATTCTCTGTGACATGCGCAGCTGTCACTGTTTAATCCATTTTCGAGAAGTGTTCCCTCCATAATTTAAGTACGCTCTGAATGTTAGTCACCAGATCGCCGTCTTTGTTCTTACAAGAAAACGCCCCGGTCTTTCTGGTAGAATGTTCGGGCGTTGTTCCCATTGGCCAGCATCTCAAACTCCTCGCACTCACCTATTTCGGACTCTCGTTTTTTCTAACTGATAATACGTCTCTTTTCCTTTCTTAGCTCCCGGTAGCGCTCCCACATGGCGAGGCTGATATGCATATTCAGAAATTTTATGGTAGCATTTAAAACAAAAGAATATTGACAACCAAAAAAAAAAAAAGTAATATCTTTACAATAAAAAAATTTACAGAACAGATATTTTTAATATAATATAAAGGGGTTTTCAATTGGCGCGGGTCGATTTTGGCGCCCTGTGGCAACCATTTTGTTTTGGTGACATCTGTCAAATCATTTGTTTATTATTCAGTTGCTTATGCCAAATCATCATGGCAAGTTACACGATTGAACAGCACGTTCAAATGATAAAACTTTATTATCAAAATGAGTGTTCATTAACGCAAACGTTGCGCCCATTTTTCGGTAGACGTGGTGGTCCTTCAAATTTCTTATGGCCCATATTGAACCATATGGACCTAGACGACATGTGGTTCCAGCAGGACGGCGCTACGTGCCACACAGCAAACGCCATTTTATTCCGCCCTTATTGAAAAACCCTATATTTCTTAGCTATAATATTGCTTTATTAGTGACAAATATCTAAATTTCTATGCTACTTTTCAGGACTTTTTGATACGATTTTCTATGATATTTAACCACTTTTTATGAATCCATTTTACATGAAAATGCGTTTTTGAATCAGGTGCTCTCAGCTGTGGGCATTTTTTGATTTGCTTTTACTTACGGATCTGTATAGTGACACTAAGGCGTACTTACCCTGAAATTGAATTTTTTCGATTATTCGGAATTGAATTAAACGACGTGCGTAATTATGGAAAATTTAAAATGAACTACAAACAACGAACAATGATTTGTTAAACGCTCCAATTAGTGTGTCTGTGAACTCTCGTAAACAAACTAATTAGAAAATATTACGCGTTGCTATAACATTCGTGAATATTCTTTATGATTTACAATCACTCATTTTGTCTATTTGTACGGCTGTATGTATTGAAATTGTGTAACATCGCATGCTTAGAGGAATGCAGCCATTTGAAGGTACTTGGAAAAGTGCCCATTTGATGGCTGCCTCTGCCTTTGTTTGTTTGTCTATTTATTTGTTCATTGCTTTGGAAATTTTGAATATTAGATTTCGTTACTATTGCTTTATTTGGTAAATTTTTCCCACTTCGTTTGCGCACAAATAAATTTTTGATTTTTCTGCGCACTTCCTTCCACTCCAATATTTAGTAATTTCCCAATGGTACAGCGCGGCACGGTGAATTGACCTTGACGTGAATTTCATTTGTTTTGTGCTCGAAATTCTAGAATAATTAAAAAACAGAAATGAAGTGGAAGAGCTCTGGTGTGTTGATGGGTTTATCTGCGTATTTTGTTGCGTACCACTTACGAATGTGGAAAGAGCAAACTTTACCGTATAAAATTCAAAATTATAACGGTAAACTATCTGCGCGATGTTATTTCATAATTACAAACACAACATCGGGGCTGCAGTAAACATTGAGTTTTCACAAATAGTCGTTCCGGTACAGTACTCGCCCGCTGTACTGATGCGTCTGGGATGTTATGGGTTGTTTCTGACGAAATAAATGTACACGAAGTTCAAAAGACCAGCCGCAGAATGACAGATGGCTATGTTATGTTATGCCCGATATCTATCTTGATTCCTCTATGATGTTATGTACAGTATAAGTGCGCTGTTATAAAAATAAAAATTTAGGTGACTAATTTAAGGGACGAACAAGATGGATTTCGCCCTCACTGAAGTCAACACTTTTTGCACCGCGCTCTCCGCTTTGTTCGTTGACTTTAAGAAAGCATTCAGTTCAAACAAACGAGACCCAATATGACTGGTGTTGAGTAGAAAGGGAGTTCCCGCTAACATAATCCGCCTCATCAAAGTCCTTTGCGAGAACTCCGAACTGGCCTTCATCAGCGACTCATTCACCACCAACGCAGGCATAAGGCAAGGTTGTCACTTGCCGCCTTATCTCTTCGCCATCGCCCTAGACAACGTTATGAGCTAATTGACACTGCTCAAAAGAGGCATCGCATGAATTTTTTCGAGACATCTTGGGGGACCTGGCCTTCGCCGATGATATGCAAGCGAAGACGGACAGTCTAGTCACGCTGACACGCACTGCCGGATCGGAGCTCAACATCGGTAAGACGAAGGCTATGAGAGTCAACCACAATAAAGTAAGATCCATAATAGTTGACGGGTGTATGATGGAATTTGTCGAAAGCTTCTGTTACCACGGTTTCACTATATCACAGACGGCGGAACAGATAAAGATGCCAACTGCAGGCTAAACAAAACAAGGGCGGCTTTCGGGCAAATCCATAAAGTATGCGCGAGTTAACAAATCTCCAGGTGCACTAAACTGCGAATATTCAGGCCATGTGTAAAGTCAGTATTGTTGTAGGGAAGCGAAATATGGCCTCTAACACCATCACACAAAGGCTAAAATCTTTCGTCAACAAATGCCTTCGCATCATATGTAAAATATTCCGGCCGAACACCATAAGCAACGACGCACAGTGGAGATCAATGAATGAGGAGCCCATCAAAGCAAACTCAAAAATTGGCGATAGACATGTTACGCGGTTAGAAAACCACCAAATAGTATCACGAATGGCACTGGGAGCAAGGGAGCAGAGGTCGCGGTCGGCTAAATATTATTTGGAGATGCCGACATAACATGTGGCGGCGTAAAAACAACAGCCCATAACCGTGTACGATGGAATAGTCTTGACGAGGTTCTATGCTCCCGAGCGGAGGGAATAAAGATATAAAAAAAGGTTGGCCACAGAATACGGTAGGTAGGTGAAATGGTTGAAGTGCGACGTTTTGATGCCATTATGAGACCTCCAATAGACAGATATCCACAGCCAGCCTGAGCTCTTGATACAATGGAGGATAATGATTGGATTTAGGTTGGCGGACTGCCCCAGGCTGTCGAAGAAAGGAGCACGCAGTGACCTTAATCGTCTAGCTGTCAAATCCGTACATTTACAGAGAAAGTGCTCAACAGTCGTCTTCTTTTCTGAAAGGTAACCCTAGCTTTTCCGGGTGTGTGCCGTTTGCCCAGTGACCGATAAACACAGCTACGAGTTTGGAAATTGAATGGCGTGGAGGCCTCAGTACTTCTTCAGTCTTCCTTCTATTGTTATGGGGCCAAAGGGTTTTCGAAATAGCACATGTAGAAATGGAGCACCATCTTTTCTGCGCTTTCCTGAGAAATGTGTGTGCAGTTCCCCTTGAGCAACTGTCAGGGGGATGCCGATGTCCGGGTAGGAGGTCTCTGAGGTCAATTCAGTCCCCTTCCTGGCAAGCTCATCTGCAATTTCATTTCCCTCTATGTTCCTATGTCCTGGAACCCAAGGTACACCCAAGAGATTTTATATCCTCCTTACAGGAGTTTACTAGTTTCGTTCTGCACCATGGCGTCGTCGGAGCCGCGATGGCTGGACTATCGAGAAAAAATGTTAATATCTCCCTCGCTCCCACGTTTTCCACGCATTTTGCATGCCTGCAGCATCGCAAAGACTTCTGCCTGAAATACATTTGCAGTATTGGTCAATTTTAAGAAGATAGATAAATTGGCAAATTCAGAGAAAACCCCTGTTCCGACTCCCGATTCTATCTTGGAGCCGTCAGTGAAGACAGAGGTACCAGCTTCGGTGCAGCTTCCTGCCTATTTGTAAAGAGTGCTCTAGCACAGTTTGCCGGTAAGGATATCTGTTCAGAGAAATACGGTGTTAACTGCCCGAAAATGCTACCATATCCCTTGAGAGATTGTCTCCAGAGGTCAACCTTCTTTGACCTGATTGCACTTTCAGCAGCTACGGATATAACCTAAAAGTCGATGAGAAGTAAGTGCAAAACGACATTCAGGGCAGTACTGGGGCAAGTTGTGCATGCTACGGTGATGCTAATACATGCAGTCCTTTGCCCTCTCCTCAGTTTAATGATATTACAGCCCTTCCGAAGAGCTTCCCATGAAATCAGGCATCCATACGTTAAAATTGGCAAAACCACTGCATTGTACATTCACAGCACGACCTGTGGCTTGAGTTCCCATTTCTTACGGAACATAGATTTGCACGAATAGAGGGCAATACTGGCTTCTACCCGATGTTCAATGTGCAGCTTCCAATGAAGTTTGGAGTCAAGTATTACTCCAGGATACCTAACTTCCGATGAGAGCGGGAGAATGTGGTTGTTTAATTTGGGAAGTCCAAAGGGTAGAGGTTTATATTTTCTGATAAACAGCACCAGCTCCGTTTTGTCAGAGTTAACTCGGAAGCCGCAAGTGGCAGCTCAGCGACTGAGTGGAGCCAGTGGACCTTTCCAAAATCTCAGCCATGACTGAAGGAAACGATCTCGATACCATTAGGATCCAATCACAGAATATACTTAGGAAAAAAATATTTGTGCTTACATATTCCGACTTCATTGGCTCCCATAAACAAATGCTGTACAATACTCGAACACCTATGTACATTGGCTTAGTTAGAATACCCTTACGAAGCGCCATATATGGACCAGTTCTTTTATGTGATTGTTTCATTCCAACACCAAAATGATTGTTGAACGTTGTTTTCTAATAGCGGTCGCCCCTCGAGAGGCAAGCCAAGCCTCCTAGTATATTTCTGCCTTGAAAAAGCTGCCTCCGAGGGTAGAACGCTTTTCCTTCATTTGGTGTTTTATGCCCACTGTAGGTCTCGAACCACGGGCGCTACTGAATGGTAGTCACGCACCGGCTACGGCAGTCGATAGGAGTTAATGTATGCACAATTTTAATCTGATCACTATGCACATACATTTATACCAACAAATATACGCGTATGAAGGTGTGTATTAGTTGGCCTTTGAATGCCTAAACAAATTTAATTGCACTTGTAAAGGCTGATCCACTACAACCGTAAGTCGGTTGTTTATGACACACCAGGTTGGCGTTGCCTCATCACTGTACTCCTCCTTTATTTTTCCCTTCATCACCAACTCATTGCCAATCTTCTCTCAATTTCCTCTTTAATTTTACTTTAACGAGAACAGGCGGTTGTGTTGAGTTTTTTTATTCCACGGCAATGACGTCGATGTTGTTTGCTGAAAAAATCGAATTAGCGCCGGTATGACACAGCCATGGCTTACTGCTTCCAGCTTTTTGCCTACAGTCTGTGCCTTCTTTCCCCAGCCCTGCGCAAACTTTGCTCAAAGTACGCGCTTGTAACAGTTGCGGTTGACTGGATTTCGAAATTGCATCCGTTGCAAATGGGTGGCGGTGAACGCAACTTGGGTTGGTTGGTCGTTTGTGTGTACCCAAATACTTGGATGTAGCTCATTATGTGCACTTGTTGGCTAATACACACTGCTTGTGTGTGTGTACGTGTGCGTGCTTGAGCGAGCGCTTAAGCTAATTTATCAATTTCGACACACCTGCACTACTGCGCATAAGGATGCCACAATTTCCGCTGTTGAGAAGAACGGATGTTTATGGTAAATTTAATAAATGTTCATATAATATTGAAGTTAGATGTAGATGTGTATGCGATCTCATGGACTTTCTTTGGCTAAGCTTTCTATGGCGTTTTGCGGGGATTGCATAGATGCAGGCAATTATGAGAATTTATGTATGGGTATATCCAGGTAGGTTAGTAGGTCAAATGGTTGAGGTACCAGTCTGGAACTCCCTAGGTAGCACTAAAGCGCTGTTTTGAGTGTCATTATAAGACCTCCACAGGCAGATATCTACAGCCAGCCGGAGCTGTTGTGGTAATGGAGAAGATTGATGGGATTTAGGTTATCGTACTGCTCCAGGCTGTGAAAGAAAAGAAATCATCTAACTGCCAAACCCGGACATTTACAGAGAAAGTGCCCAAGAGTCTCCTTCTCTGTGGGACTGTGGGCTGTGGGACCTAGCTTCTGCAATGGGGTTAAATGGTAAACTTAGCTGGTCTGCAAGTGTGCCGATCGTGCAATGACCGGTAAACACAGCTTAGAGCTCGGAAATTGAATGACCTGGAGTCCTTCTGAGTCCTCCGTCTATTGCACTGGGGCCATAGGGTTTTTGAAATAGCGCATGAAGAAATGGAGCTCCATCCTTTCTGTGCTTTCCTGCGAAATAATTTGTGCAGTTCCCCTTTCAGAACTGTCAGGGGGATGCCGATGACCGGGTAGGAGGTCTCTGAGACCAATTCAGTCCCCTTCCTGGCCAGCCCGTCAGTAATTTCATTTCTATGTTCCTATGACCTGGAACCCAGATAAGAGAAATGTTAACTGCACACCCAAGAGATTTCACTTCCTCCTTAAAGTAGTTAAGTAGTTTGGATCTGCCCCATGGTGGTGTCAGTTTCTTAATTGCGGCTTGACTGTCGTAAAAAAACAATATCTTCTTCGCTTTCAAGTTCCCTAAGCATTTTACAAGCCTGCAAGATCATAAAGACTTCTGCCTGAAAAATTGGCCGATTTAGAGAAAACTCCTGCTCCGACTGCCGATTGGAGTCGTCAGATACCAGCTTCGCAGCAGATTTTCCCCTCGTTTCGAGCCCATATTTTATTTAATCTGCGCCTGCTTGGAAGTTTTGGTTGAGAATTCATTATCTGTTTATTGACACATTTAGTAGAGGAAGGGGTATAGGGTCTATGAACGTTAAATAATTTGATTCTCCCAATACTTTTCTTTACAGCTGCGTCATTTTCCATTTAGTTGACGAGATGAACAGTTGATTAAGTTCCTCAGACAACTTTGACACATACAATTTAAAGGCCTGCCGAAATTCTCAGCGTCTGTCTCGGAGCGAGCGGCTGCAAAAGGGCGTCTGTTTTTCAAGTTAGAAGCGGCCTCGTGCTATTGGGTATCTTGCCATCTTACCCGAGGAGCTCAGCAGATCTTCCTTAGGCTAATAACTTATGGATATACTCCACTACTGCAGATATAAAAATATGAATTTAAGCCTCGCGAGAAATACAGCCTCCAATTAGTACCCATAGAAATGTGGTAAATCCACTTGCTACGGCAGTACGCACATCGGACTTGGAAGTGCAGATTATGTGTTTATACGGTATTAGTTCTACAACTGAAATCGTGAGGCCTTATGTTCAATTTGGGACAAATGTATTTGACGTAGAGTTTGCTATATGGCAACACTGCAACTATCATTCATCGCAAACACGTTGCATCATATCAAAGTAGGCCATGTAAATTTGTAGGTCATGTAATATTGATGAAGTGAGCCGCTATCTGAATTGTAAAATTTCTAATTTGAAAGTAAATGCATTAGAGAAGTGGGAAAAAACATTTATTTTTCGTTGCTTTATAAAATTTTATGTGCATATTTAATAGTCGTGGCATCCTCTGCTCCTTGCGAAAGAGTTTTCTGGAAAGTAGGAAATATATTTGCATAGGGAAGAAACCGCCTATCCGGAAGCCTCTTTTCTTCGGCGGCAAATCTACTAATACTTCTGTTGAGGCTGTTAATACTTGTGCCGAGTTCTTTAAGTCCTCTTTTGCATCTGCCTCCGGCACTGATGATATACATGTTTCCTTCGATATACAAGCTACAATTTCGTAAACCTCTTCAGTGACCTCTTCATGCTCTGATGTTGATGGTTTGTCTGTGGTTTTCTTGTTCATTTTTTTACAAATCACTAATTTCGGATACTTTTACTGATGTCTGGAAATTGGCGTTTATTTCGTCTATTTTTAAGAGCGGTAGCCGAATGGGTTGGTGCGTGACTACCATTCGGTGAAAGAGCAAAATGAAGAAAAAGTTGTTTCTAATAACGGTCGCCCCTCGGTAGGTATGGGAAAATTTCCGAGTATATGTATCTCTGCCATGAAAAAGCTCCTCATAAAAAGCCATTTGCTGTTCGGAGTCGGCTTGAAATTGTATGTCCCTCCATTTGTGGAACAATATTAAGCGCCACAAATAGGAGCAAGAGCTCGGCTGCGACGGCAAAGCCTTTTGAATGCATCATCCAGGACATTTTTCAAAAAATCGATTTTTTTTATTTTTTGTTTCTTAATGTACATATAACATATTTAAGAATACACACAGAAAATTGAACATCGTTCCGGTGAGTATTTTCGAAGTTACGCGCAAATTTGAAAAGGCGTTTCCTATCCTATGTAAAGTAGTAAACTTTAAACGCATTTGTCTCAAAATGGTGTTAATCGGTGACCAACATTACGCAAAAACGGCTAAACAGATTAGTCTCAAATTTTAACGCGAGCTTCTTAAATATATTTTTTAGTAATTCATAGAAGATTTTTCTCGCCAAAATTTTGGTTAAAAATCGATGTTTTTTGAGAAACCGCCATTTTGTCAAACAACATTTAATTTTGTTTATTATATTGGGTTGGCAACTAAGTAACCAAATAACTTTATTCTGTAATGTATTGCCCATTTTGATCAATGATCTTTTGCCATATTTCAGGCAGCATCTTAATCCCAAGTTCCTAAAATTTTTATTATTACAACCTGAATCAGATACGATTTGACATCATCACCATTATTGAAATGTTTACCATTCAACGAATTTTGTAAAGATCGAAACACAAAGAAATGAGATGGTGCAAGGTCAGGACTCTATAGTGGATGGGGCAAGACATCCCAACCAAGCTCCAATAATTTTTGCCAAGTGGCCAAAGATGTGTGTGGCCTTGCATTGTCATGAGATGGAATACAATACCATTTCGACTTGTCAATTCGGGCCGCTTTTCTTCAATTGCATTGTTTAATTTCGTTAATTGTTCAATATAGACATCAGAATTGAACGTTCGGTTGGGTGGTAAGAGTTCAAAGTAGACAATTCCTTTGTAATCCCAGCAAAGTGATAACAAAACCTTCTTTTGATGAATATCAGCTTTTGATGTTGTTTGAGTTGGTTCACCTGGCCTGCTCCACGATCTTTTCCGCTTAATGTTGTTGTAAACAACCCATTTTTCAGCGCCAGTTATCAGCCGTTTTTCGTTTCTTCTTTAGCAAATCGCAGCTTTTAACGCATTGCGTTAAATGCGTTTCTTTCAGTTCGTGAGAAACCCATATGTCGAACATGTATTGTACATAGCCAAGTTGTTTTAAGTGATTTTCAATGCATGTATGTGATACATGAAGCTTCTCTGCACTCTCATGTGTTGCACTGTGACGATCCGAATCGATTATTGCTTTGATTAGAGCGTCATCAACTTCAACTGGACGACCAGAGTGTTTTCCATCTGTGAGTGAAAAATCACCAGAACGAAATTTGGCAGACCAATTTTGGCACTGCCGTTCTTTTAAGGCTTTGTCACCATAAACAGTACGTAACTTTTTATGAGCTTGCGATGCGGTTTTTCCTTTGCGAAAATTGTTCTTTTGATTTTCCATTTTTCAACGAACGCCAAACGAAAACTACGCAACCGATCAAACAACTTTTTTTACTGATTGACAGCCGAATTGCCAATTATTACATAACCAAATGTGTTTTACATTTGTACTACGTCTGCAAACCTAAAAATTCAACTGAAGCCATCTATGAGTGGAATCCGCAATTACTTAGTTCCCAACCCAATATTTATTGATATTTATTCAGTACTCGATTATTTGTTCTGACACCAGTAACAAGTAAAAGTATCGAAAC
>JAYXIM010006546.1:0-47505 GCA_037575425.1 Anastrepha fraterculus | reverse complement strand
AACATAAGTAATAAGCAAATTGGCTATAATGAACTTTATTGAACGCTTAACAGGTTTGCAGATAAATCATAATATATTTTAAAGCATAAAGAATGATTGAAGAGTAATTAAATTCGAAAAATCTTTTCTGCCATTAAGCAGCTTTCCATCTCTCATTCGGAGGGTCCTCAATTTGATGTTTATTACTATGATGGACACCACAAATTTGATTAGAACAAGCTTATCCAAAGACCCACGAAACCATTTATGCTTTAATAATCTCTACATCTTATAAAATAAAATGCCATGATATGTGTGTTCTGGCATAGAATGCTCCTGAGAGAGGAAATATTATTTATTACTACAAGTAGTAGAGTACGATTTTTAAGGCAGAGAGGCCAGGAGCAAATCCAAGTCCAAGGATCCATCCCCCGAAATTTTTTTTTTAAATATTTTAATGTATTTTTTTTTATGTTATAATTTTTATTTTAGTTTTAGCTTTTTAAATAACCTCAGTTATTTCTGGGAATATTCAAGGTCGAATGACTCTTTTGTAAAGTTGTTTCTAAATGAAATTTCTCTGGCCCAAGACTCAGTTTCAAATATTATTATCTTGAAAAGTCGAGTAAATATAACAAAACGAAAAAAAAGTTTGCCCGAAAAGATGAAAATCAGAGCCCCCTGTTATTTAAAGAAAGAAACTGTTATAGGCTCTTAGAATTAGCTGCTCCTAAAATTGATTATAGCCATTCAGCTATTGCAGCACGCACGGTTTCCATGGATATTGACGTCGCTGCTCGAACCAAAGATTGTTTGAGACACTCTAAATTTTTGTGTGCGGTCTTTTCCAATTCTGACTACAAACTGTAGTCTTCTAGACGGCCAATCTTCTGTGGCTGTGAACCCAGGAATATTGTTTTTTAACCACTGCTGGATGGTTTTTCCTTATGGGCTGGAGCAGAATCTTGTTGGATCCAACGCTTTCCATTGAAATCTTCACTACGCCTTCTAAGAACTCCTCCAGGTACACTTTTGCCCCGGTCTTAACCACTTTTTCGCAAAAATGAAAAGCTGCAACGCCTTTACGAGACACTTCCCGCGAAACCATTACGGAGGCTGGTTCGTGACTACGCTGAACCCTTGGAACAACATTTGTTGCGTCTTTAGAAGTTTTAGCATAGCTGCTTTCATTTCTCGAATCTAATTTTCTTCAAGCGCGTTGTGAAAAGATGACTATGGAGATCATCTCTAATTAGTCTTGACATGCATCTCGTCGATACATTAATTTTCCTGGTCATGATTTTCTGTTTGCTAAGTCAATTTTTGCGAATTCATTCTCGAACGGCGTTTAGGGCTGCACTGGCTCGAACTTAGCCCTTTCTGTTACTCTAAAGTGTTTTCACTCTAGGGGTATTAGCTTGAGATTTTTAGTATTTCAATTAATTTTCATGAATTTTGTCCTTTCAGAACTATAGACCGGAGACGAAACGTCAAAGGCGCCCGCACTTGTTGGGTCTGATGATATGATAAGCAAAATTAAAGTGAAACAAGTTTTATTTGGGCGCTTATTGGGTACAAAAATCCACACAAGCTGATGTATGAAATTTTTTATGGATACAAAGAAATATGTGAGCGCGCATGTGTGTGTATATGTAAGTATGTATGTGTATGTTTATCGCACATGTCCTTTGTAAAGTCCATTTGGTAGAATTTGGCAAAATGGCAAAACGACAGCATAAATCTTTTGGGGTAGCCTCAAGTGGAGATAGTCCTGCTGGCCGTAAACAGGTACTTGCATACAGACCCTTATATGAATTTACATACACACGCGCACACACACATTCAGTGTTGTGTGCATACGCTCGTATTTTGCCATTATTCGCCTGAGTTGTGGTCTCTTTGCGGGTGCCAACCAGTTAAGCACTTCTCTGTTTGACTGTTATAAGTGCGCTCAGACTGTGACGTAGGACATTGCGATGCTTGTTTTTTGTTCTTTTTTTTGTGTGCAATGTGGCATTTTGCCATTCACGTATGTATGTATGTATGTATGTATGTTCTTTACTTCTGGTATGCACTTATGCAACGAATTTATACTTATTTAGTTTACTTACTCAGCATTTGTTGGTTGAGTCCATGAGTCTGTTTGTCTATAAAGTCTATGGCATGTCCATAATAACGGTATGTCGGTCAGCAGAGCTCGACTTGTAGGATGTGTGGTTCTTCACACATACGCAGACACATACATTTACTCACCCCATTAAACTCGTACTTTTACTTTGGTTTGTTCGTTTGTCGCCAGCAGATGTTGCCAAAAAATTTATATCAAATAATAGTTTTGCACTGATTTCTCTTGCAGCTGGACAACAACATAACTCACAGATAAAATCTGTTTTTGCTGAAGTCTAGTTTAGTAGTCGTACATCGAGTGTCAACTCTTTGTACATAAATGTGCCACTTTGTGCGCATATTTGATTGCATAAACCCAGTGGCCATGCGCTGGCAAGGACAGGATTGTGCTGGCTGTCGTTTGCGTACACATGGAATATTTCACAAAAATGTGCGCTGGTTTTCAAACTGAGTGGAGTGGAGTTGAACAAAAGCAACATATTAAGCTGTCTGGACTATAAACAACAGCTAGTAAAACAACTAACAAATTACTTATTCGGGCAATTGTGGTGCGTTTAGTTGAGAAAATTTGTTAAACGCATTCGTTTTTTGGATTGTTTGTTTTCAACAGCTTCAATTTGTCTCAACGCAGTGCATTTGCCTATAGCCCTGCGCTTCACTTCCCTTGGTGCTGCCTCAGGATTTTCCAATCTTTGGTTTTCACATCTCTCGGCTTTTTTTCGACCCTCTCCATCTTCTATGCCACAACAATGAAAAATACTCAGTGTTGAATTCGGTGTTGAATATTTTGTTTAAGTTAAAACTGCAATAAATCGCTGTCAGCAGTAAAATGAGTTTTAAATTTGGGGAAAATTGTGCAGATGTTTTTTTTTCGCCTTGATTTGAAAACTTAATGCAATTTGTGGCATACAAACCGATTTGCGCTTACAATTTTTCGTATTTTTTAAAAAGCCTGCGCGAGAAAAATTTGAGCACTTGTGTGTGGCTGGCAACAGAATTAATGAGCTGTAGAAGAGTTGACTTAAAAATTACAAAAAACAAAAAAAAAAAAAACAAAAAAAAAAAAAAACAGAAAAAAGAGTCCAAGTGCAATGCTATGAAGAAATGAAATATTGGTTAAAATTAGTTAGATCCCACTGAGCCCGCATAACTTAGATGGCTGCCTGCCTCTTTTTCGAAGTTGCTTCAGTTAGTCAAGTCAAACCATTCACAACCAGGTCGTGTGTTGAATTGAGTTCATGTATGTAAAGGGTGCTCAATTGAGAGGGATCGGAATTTAAATTGAAATAAAACAACGAAAATTCCAACTGTTTGGTCAATCTTTATTATTTTTGTGTAGTACCATTCACGATATTTATTTTTTAAAGTTAATACCTCTCAAATGATGGCTATTGGCAGCAACTGCGCCGTCACTCGGTCATACCTAAGCACCAATTTTGAATTCCTCACTGGAGGACTTCGATCGGTATCTCGTGAATAACTTGAGTTGGCTGAATATTGGCTTCCACTGCCTCAATCGAGGTTGGTTTATCCACAAAACATTTAGACGTTACATAATACATATAATATATACATAATTGGCGCGTACACCCTTTTTGGGTGTTTGACCAAGCTTCACCTCCTATTTGTGGCGTGCGTCTTGATGTTGTTCCACAAATGAAGGGACCTGCAGTTTCAAGCCGACTCCGAACGGCAGATATTTTAATGAGGACCTTTTTTTCATAGCAGAAATACAATCGGAGGTTTGCCACTGCCTGCCGAGGGGCGACCGCTGTTAGAAAAATGTTTTTCTTAATTTTAGTGTTTCACCGAGATTCCAACCGACGTTCTCTCGGTGAATTCCGAATGGTAGTCACGCACCAAGCCATTCGGCTACGACGGCCACAAATAAAAGTCCAAAGGGGTGATATGACATGGTCTGGGAGGTCAATCCACTGGTTCGAGACAAGAGCTAAATTGCTCACCGAAACGACGACGTAATAAATCCATTGGTTCACGGGCTGTACGGTAAGGAGCGTCATCCGCCGGGTTGTTGGAGCCAAAAGTTTCAATTTAAAAAGTATCGCAACCGAATTGTAGATGGCATAGATAGAAATACACACGGAGGTTTCGCACTGTCTGCTGAGAAGAAACCGCATTAGAAACCACTTTTTCTATAAAATGGTGTTTCCTGCCCGGGGATTAGAACCTGAGCACTTCCGAATGGTAGTCACGCACCAACTCATTTGACTACGGCGGCCTTGTATTATGTCCATATAAATTTACCTAATACATAAGTAATTTGGAACCCTAACTGGAACACCAGGTCGTATGATTAACACGAAATGAATTGGAGCAGGGTCAGAGTTGAGAAGGTGCAGAAATTACGTCAGAACGGAACCTTAAACTCAAATGCAAATTTAAGTAACAAATGGAAATGTGAAATCAAAAGTGCTACAAGAAAAAGTCATTGTGTCATAAACGTAAATATGTATACGGATGGATGTATGTAAAGATGTGGGTGCGTTTGTAGGTGGAAATGAGTCCATAAATGTAAATGCAAATCTTTCCGTGGCATTGGCTGTGAATGCATAATTTTCACATCAGAATTGTCGAAGGGAAGGCAAAATATTCTATTATTTGTTTTGTTTTACATTCTTCTTGTCCCTTGTTTCCCTTCAGTTATGGGAATTTTCTACGCTAGCTCCGTTAATGGCGGTCATAAAGTAATTTATGCAAATTATAATAAAATGCAGTAATTTTCTGCTCCGTCTTCTAATTTCCATAGGAATCCTGTTAGTTTGTTGTTGTCAACTGCTAACATCTTTTTTGCTTGCTTCACTGCAATTTAATTACAGTCCGTCAAGTAACGAAAGGCTTTGGGAGGAGTGTGGAATTTTTAAACGAAAAACCAACTGGTTGACGCTGGTTAAAACTTAGATGTTGACCTGTTGCTGTGCAGGGTCAACACAACAGTTGACTTGCAGTGCAGTAAATGGGCAGCGTCTTATTAACTAAGGTGTGTAGGTGTGGAAGGAAGTAGAGGAGGGGCATACCGTGCGGTGGGAAAGCTCAACATCATTGCGTGTATGCAGCTCAACGCCTTGCACCCAATGCTCAATGGTAGAAAGATTTTGAAAGGAGGAATAATTATTTTTAGTGAAACTTCGCGCTGATCTATACATTTTTTTCTTTTTTTACTACCACTTGAGCCAAATTTAGTAAGTCATAGGTATACATACACATTGGGTATGAAAATTTAATTTCCTTTCTTAAACTAATGTTTCTAAGTTGTTTATTTTTCATTTGCATTTAGTATTTAAAGCAGTCTTGCTTTGCATATCATTCGCATTCATTTAATTTTTCTCTCTAAACCTGCCGACACTTTGCGCGCTCATCTGGCTTTATGTGCATGGAAATGTTGAAATTATACAATTTAGTGGCAGTGAAATTTGCTTAAAAGTATTTGCCACTCGCCATAACTGTAACATTAAGAAAATGGGCTTGCATGTGAATTGCATTTATTTGAGAAAAATTGTATTATGTGGCATGCGCAATTTTTTCTGGTGCTCAGTAATTTATACAGTTGTTGCATTTAGTAGCTAAATAACCGCCTCAAAAGGTATTACGATATTACGTGAAGTATGTGACATTGGAGGCTACAACCTTAATCCATCTTTCAGGCAGCATACGGATTCTTCTGACGAAAAATTCTAGTTCTTTTGACTTGATCCATTCATTGAGCCAGTTTGCGATGCTCTCGTAAGAGGCGAACCGCTCCCCAATAATGGCTGACTGTATTGATCGAAAGAGATAATAATCCGTAGGTGCAATGTCTGGGGAATACGGCAGGTGGGGCCAGATTTCCCAATTCAGTCCATCTAAATAGCTCTGGATCAATTTAGCAACGTGTGTCCTGGCGTTGACATGCAGTAAAGTCAGTTTGTCATGTCTACCGTCCCACTTCGACCGCTTTTCTTTGAGAGCTAGTTATAAACGCATTAGCTGCAGTTGGTAAGTATCGCCAGTGATGGTTTTAGATGCTTTAAGAAGTTCATAATAGATGCCACCCTTCTGATCCCACCAGATGCACAACATAACTTTTGATGCATGACTATTTCTTTTCACTGTCGATGGACCTGGTTCACCTGGCAGACTTTAACATATTCGACACTTAGGGTTATAATAATAGATCCATTTTTCATCGCCAGTGACGATGCGATGTTGAAACCCCTTTCCTTTCTGTCGTTCAAGAAGCATCTCACACATCACCAACCGTCTCTCGATATCCCTCTCTTTCAATTGTTGTGGCACCCAGTTCCCTGTTTCAAATTTAAATGTATGTTTTAAAAATGCCTGAGCTGATTAACTATTCAACTTTTTCCCCACTTTCATGAAAGAGACATTCAAATTAGTGCAAATTTATCTGCAAGAGTGCATACAGCTAAGCGCAAAGGGTGGCAGGGGTGGGAAAGTTTTTGTAGATCTTTAATTGTGCTTCATTTTCAGCACCCGCTTTTCTGGGACCACATAAAAATATGTAAAAATAAAAAAAATATATTTAAGAAAAAATTTATAATGTTTGTTATCTTTACAAATTATATTTAAGCGAAATTTCAACACAGTAATTCTGAACCAAGTCTTTACTCTTCTAAGAGTACTGAAACGGAGTTCCACTTTAGCTGTTGGCGGAGTATTTTGAGTGTACATATGCGTGAATATGCATGCCCAGTTTTAATCTAAAATTGTACAAATGGAACGCACGCCATAAAATTATATTTTTTATTAAAACATAGTCATTACGTATTCTAATGGTATTAACATTACAAGCTGCTGGCTTATCATAAGCGCAGGGAAAAATCATTCATGTCACGCAAGGCTATTTTCCGGCGAATGTACAACAGGGCGTATACGTAACTGAAGAGAAGCGCATCAGCGTATACTCATATGAGTTTTTGAAAGGGCGACAGCTTGAGGATCATTTTATATACTTATACATATACACATTATGTAATTATACCTATGTATATAAGTAGTCATTATTATGCGAATGCTTCTTGCGCTTCTCAACTTTTTGTATTATACTCTAATACTACATTTGCTTGGGTATTTATTAGTAGGTGCAGTAATAAGCTAAGGGTTTTGTTACCAAAACAAGATGTAAATTATTATTTTCAAAGCACGGTTGCGATCCACTTCGTAAATGCTTGGGGATAAGTGAAATATGATAACAAACTCTTTCACATATTTTCTATATTTGTAAATAAGTAAATATATGAGTTCACAACACACCCGCCCACTCATATGAGTACTTAATGCTAAACGAGATTTGTGCGCCCATGCTTCATTGGAAGAGTATATAAATAAATATAAATAAGCACTCAATTAGTTTCGATTTTCGGGGAATATCCAATTCTCGTGGCTAGTCATTGTCTTTAATTAAGAAACCTAAGAATGAGGTGTTTCTGAGTTAATGGCTGCACTTTTTATTTATAGCTAATTTTGCTCAATGAGGCGCCTGATTGATTGATTACTGAATAAGATAGCCATGGAATTATCAGAAATAAAGTACTAAAAATATGTCTAATAGTATTTTTGGCACAGCTTAAAAAGCATACTGTGGTATAAGGCGCATTCTCCACCAGGGTAAGATAAAAATTATAATTAGAGTAATAAGCGAAAGGCCATTTTAAGAAAAATACTTAAAAAATGTAAGGTAATGGATTAGAATTTTGTTAGAATGTTTTTGGGAAAATTTTGGTTAGGGTTGCCCACTATTTTATTGAAAGATTTATATCTAATTTTAAAACTAAAAAGTTTAAAATATTTTTACAATATTTCCAGAACATTTTTGTTCACGTTTACCAGTAATTTTATTAAAAACTTTTTACCCAATTTTTGTAATTAAAATTACTCAAATATGTGTATAATATTTTCATGGTATGAATTGAATATGGTAACCTATAATTAAAACTTTAAACTATGATATTTTTTAAATATTTTAATAGAGTTACCAATTATTTTCTTAAATTTTTTATCTAATCTTTTTAAATAAAATTAATAAAACATTTTTATAATGTTTTCATGCTATTTTGTTAAAAGCTGTGGACCTAATTTTTAATCAAAAAGTTTAAAATATTTTTCAATAATTTCCAAGATATGTATATATTATATTATACCATATAATTGGCGCTTCCACCCTTTTTGGGTGTTTGGCCGAGCTCCTATGTGTGACGTGCGTCTTTATGTGGCTCTACAAATATTCAGGGTTACTAACAATTTTATTAAAATTAAAAAAAAAAATTAAAATAGTTTTATAACGTTTCCAACATATTTTTGGTTAGGGATACCAACTAAATTGTTATAAATCTCATATATAAATTTTTCTTTAAGTTTAAACTGTTTTGTACTATTTCCAGCATATTTTTGGACAGCGTTACCAACTATTTTAACATAAACTTTACAAATGTCATTTATTAATTAGAGCAATTAAAATATGTTTTTATCGTTTCCCAAACGGATGCATAAAAAGGCTATAGTAATTTTTCATTGTGTTTTAAACAGATTTTTTAGTATTGCCGTTTTAAGAAAAATGTAAGTTCTAAATAAAATAAGTTATTCCAATAGCTTACGAGAGAAAAATGGACGTTAGCAATTAAGAAGAAAGTTTAAAATTTTTAATAAAATCTAGTCTTTGACCATCTTTCAAAACTTATTTGCGGATTTGTTTTAATAACAAAATAAAAAACTTATTAATGCAGCCTTTTACTTGGTAAACTGTAATAAAATATAATAATAACAATAATTAAAAAATATAGTAAAATAATATATTAGAATAATAACCTAAATTATAAAAATTTAAATTTAAGAAAAGTTTTGTTTTTGAAATTTTTCTCAATTTTTCATAGATTTGGTTTTCATTATTTTTGAGAAAATTAAAAATTTTTTTCATTGTTAAATAAAATAAATAATTGGCGCGTACACTTCTGTTAGGTGTATGGCCGAGCTCCTCCTCCTATTTGTAGTGTGCGTCTTGATTTATTCCACAAATGGAGGGACCTGCAGTTTCAAGCCGACTCGGAACGGCAGATATTTTTATGAGGAGCTTTTTCAAGGCAGAAATACACTCGGAGGTTTGCCATTGCCTGCCGAGGGGCGACCGTTATTAGAAAAATGCTTTCGTTAATTTTGCTTTCACCGAGATTCGAACCAACGACCTCTCTGTGAATTCGAATGGTAATCACGTACCAACCCATTCGGCTACGGCGGTCTGATTTTCCTATTTTTAAGAAACATTTTTTTTTAAATTTTCTCAATTTTTCACAGTTTTGGTTTTCATCATTTTTGAGAAAAAATTAAAAAAAAATTTTTTTTCATAGTTCTGGTTTTCATTATTTTTAAGAAAAATTTTTGTTTTTAAGTTTTTCTCAATTTTTCATAGTTTTGATGTTCATTATTTTTGAGAAAAAATTAAAAAATAAATGTTTTTCATAGTTCTGGTTTCCATGATTTAAAAAAAAATGTTTTTTAAGTTTCTCTAGGGTAAGATAAAAATTATAATTAGAGTAATAAGCGAAAGGCCCTTTTAAGAGAAATACTTAAAAAATGTAAGGTAATGGATTAGAATTTTGTTAGAATGTTTTTGGGAAAATTTTGGTTAGGGTTGCCCACTATTTTATTGAAAGATTTATATCTAATTTTAAAACTAAAATGTTTAAAATATTTTTACAATATTTCCAGAACATTTTTGTTCACGTTTACCAGTAATTTTATTAAAAACTTTTTACCCAATTTTTGTAATTAAAATTACTCAAATATGTGTATAATATTTTCATGGTATGAATTGAATATGGTAACCTATAATTAAAACTTTAAACTATGATATTTTTTAAATATTTTAATAGAGTTACCAATTATTTTCTTAAATTTTTATATCTAATCTTTTTAAATAAAATTAATAAAACATTTTTATAATGTTTTCATGCTATTTTGTTAAAAGCTGTGGACCTAATTTTTAATCAAAAAGTTTAAAATATTTTTCAATAATTTCCAAGATATGTATATATATATATATACATATAATTGGCGCTTCCACCCTTTTTGGGTGTTTGGCCGAGCTCCTATGTGTGACGTGCGTCTTTATGTGGCTCTACAAATATTCAGGGTTACTAACAATTTTATTAAAATTAAAAAAAAATATTAAAATAGTTTTATAACGTTTCCAACATATTTTTGGTTAGGGATACCAACTAAATTGTTATAAATCTCATATATAAATTTTTCTTTAAGTTTAAACTGTTTTGTACTATTTCCAGCATATTTTTGGACAGCGTTACCAACTATTTTAACATAAACTTTACAAATGTCATTTATTAATTAGAGCAATTAAAATATGTTTTTATCGTTTCCCCAAACGGATGCATAAAAAGGCTATAGTAATTTTTTATTGTGTTTTAAACAGATTTTTTAGTATTGCCGTTTTAAGAAAAATGTAAGTTCTAAATAAAAAAGTTATTCCCATAGCTTACGAGAGAAAAATGGACGTTAGCAATTAAGAAGAAAGTTTAAAATTTTTAATAAAATCTAGTCTTTGACCATCTTTCAAAAACTTATTTGCGGATTTGTTTTAATAACAAAATAAAAAAACTTATTAATGCAGCCTTTTACTTGGTAAACTGTAATAAAATATAATAATAACAATAATTAAAAAAATATAGTAAAATAATATATTAGAATAATAACCTAAATTATAAAAATTTAAATTTAAAAAAAGTTTTGTTTTTAAATTTTTCTCAATTTTTCACAGATTTGGTTTTCATTATTTTTGAGAAAAATTAAAAATTTTTTTTCATTGTTAAATAAAATAAATAATTGGCGCGTACACTTCTGTTAGGTGTATGGCCGAGCTCCTCCTCCTATTTGTAGTGTGCGTCTTGATTTATTCCACAAATGGAGGGACCTGCAGTTTCAAGCCGACTCGGAACGGCAGATATTTTTATGAGGAGCTTTTTCAAGGCAGAAATACACTCGGAGGTTTGCCATTGCCTGCCGAGGGGCGACCGCTATTAGAAAAATGCTTTCGTTAATTTTGCTTTCACCGAGATTCGAACCAACGACCTCTCTGTGAATTCCGAATGGTAATCACGCACCAACCCATTCGGCTACGGCGGCCTGATTTTCCTATTTTTAAGAAACATTTTTTTTTAAATTTTCTCAATTTTTCATAGTTTTGGTTTTCATTATTTTTGAGAAAAAATAAAAAAAAAAATTTTTTTCCATAGTTCTGGTTTTCATTATTTTTAAGAAAAAATTTTTTTTTTAAGTTTTTCTCAATTTTTCTTAGTTTTGATGTTCATTATTTTTGAGAAAAAATTAAAAAATAAATGTTTTTCATAGTTCTGGTTTCCATGATTTAAAAAAAATGTAAGATTCTCTCAATTTTTAATAGTTCTGATTTTCATTATTTTTGAGAATTTTTTTTTTTTAATTTTCTCTTAATTGTTCGTAGTTTTGAACAGAGGTGGATGACCTTGAATAGTTTTTCTATTGTAGGTATTTAGAGCAAAAACTTTATTATTTGGTCCACTTGCTTATGGCATCTTTACTTAATAAACAAATTTACTGGTAGAATTGCGTGCGGAAAATATAATTATAAGTAAATTATTCCAATACCGGGCGTAGCTTTACTACAAGGTTGTACAAAATTAATCATAGAATTTGTTTTTTTTGGATAACATTTTTATTTAATAAAAAGAATTTTTTTAGTTATGGAAATCTTCATTTTGATCCTTCCGCACTTCATTGCTTGTCTGCTTGTATACTACGGCTGGCTCGTTCGCAAGTGTGAAATATGATTGACATATGACACCATTGCGCTATGCTTCACTAGGGAGTAAAAGGAATAAATATATATGGCACCAGTTCCAAAAATTATGCGTCTTCCGAAAGGGTGATTAATTTTGCACCACCTTTTAGTAGGGCCTAACATCATAACAAGTGAAAGCTAACCTACTAGGACTTTTTTTTCTAATCTTACGCGGTATATACAAAAATGTTGCCTAGAGAAAAGCGCGTTCAGAGTCCAGCCTTCATAATTCATAGCGTGCGGCAACTTCATAAATACAGTGTCTTTCGAGGTATATGTTTTTGTTTTGTTTGTTAAATTACTTGTTGTTAAAATGTTAAATTATTAATTTCTAATGATGGACAATTTTTTTTATTTTAAAACAGCAAAAAAATAATAAAAAAGCTTTGGCGGGATCCTGAGAATTCAATCAGTGCATGGAGCGTGGAGACGTCATTTTATAATTAGCCTCGCCTAGCTTACTACTACTTAAGTCAATTTATATATATAATATATATAATATATATAATATAATATATAATATATATATATATAATCCTAAGTGGAATACACAGAGAAAAGAATTTTAGAGGTTTCTACCTACCGGTATTCGGCTCTGCGCGAATTTGAGGGGAACTTTGAATTCACTAAGCTAAAGCTAAATTTTGTGAAGCACAAAACGAATGACGTCGAATCCAAAGTCCAATCAAAAAAATTTTTTTTTGCCATACCTAACGAGCAAACCTGGTATCTATCATCCTTGAGTGGAATATAGGGCCCACCTTAGTGGAAGGGTTTTTATTTATTCATTAATTTACTTTACTCGCATAATGGGAATCTCCATGGGTGTATTCATTCATCCTCATACCTACATATGCTCCGAGTATTTAATTTACCCTTTAATACTTACCCCAAATATTCGCATAGGAGATGTTGAAGAGTTTCTTTGCTATTGGTAAAGCTGCAACTACGGCATTTTCAGTGATATGAGGCCAGCTAATGTATCGAGATAGTTGCTGTAGTTCTGCAACTTTCTGTTCTTATTATTTTTGACAGATCTGTTGTCTTCGCTCTGCAATACTTCGCTCAAATTTTGATTGCCGTAATACACATTTGACTAACTGTTTTATGCCAGTTATAGAACGTGCAATTGAGAGTTTGGAGTAACTGAGACAGCATTCTTGTCGCACTGCAGATTCAGACAGAAAGTGCCTGTTCTCGTTTCACAGAAGAGATGTAAAAATCAGTTGAGACACTGACTGCAGCTTGGATTTGGTTACCGGAGACTATATTGCAAATAGCATTGTCAAAATGTATTGCTGCTCTGTTTCTCTTTGTAGCCATTTTTTGTAAAGACTTTCACTACGCGCACATACATAGCATTTCTGTTCAAAGCAGTTTTGCTTCTATTTCCAAAAAGTGTCAATAATTTTAATAAGTCCCATAGTACATAAAGGTAAATATATAAAATATAAAAAAGCTAATTTAGCTTTACAAATTTACATCAAATAATAATAAGTATGTTCCAGCATAGCTTTCATCATTTTGCTTACCAGCCTCTAGAATCGCTCTTAATAAAGTTCAATCTGGCTGTCTCACATCTATTACTTTCTAGCTATTTCAGCTATTTTAGCTATTTAGTCAGTAATTTTCCTTGTACTCTAATCATATCTTTTTTTCATACATATTTCACATCAATATTGCTGGCTTTGTTACATCAAAAAGATGGCGCGGCAATCAATGATGATGACCAAATCAGGCACAATACTAGCAGCAGTTGTCGTTGACATTGATACATCGCTGTGATGTATAAATAAGCAAATAACATCATTAATAAACATGAAATCCCTCTTATAATAGACAAAAACCAAAGTCATTAGTGGAAAATAGGCGCCTGCCGAATGACCTCCTGGTGAAAGATGCGCTGTGAAGCCATCACTAGGTGTTCTACACAGTTTTTCAAATTGGAATTTTAGCTGCTCGGGCGCATTTACACACACAAACGAGTATCATAGCACGTAAAGTATGTACGTTTGTATATTCATCTCATCCATCAATATCAATATAATGCGGGCCCGCTTGGGCACAATAGAAGTCGACAAATTGGCGGGCAAATAGGCAAAGAAATACGCACACAAACATTCATGGGCTTATGCACCTACGTATGGATATGTATATGTGCATGTAGTTACGTATAGGTTACCCTTGACAGCAGGTCAAATCGTTACATTTTCTGGGGAAAGTTAATAACAACAACAACCCCTTATTTCTTGTACAAAAGACAGTAAGATTAACATGATGAATAAGAGTGTTACGAAAGAAGTAAATTTACCCATTCACGGCCAGAAAAAAGTAGATTTTGCTTCAAATCTAAGTTTTTTCGCGCGTTATTTCTTCAAAGTTCAGAAAGGATAGTTTTTTGATACCTTGGTCAGCTGAAATCAAGAGGATGATTTTGATATTGACTAAAGGGAAATTAGCTTATTCACGGTTAGAAGAAAAAATTATTATATTAAAATTGTTATATTAAGTTATTATTATTTAAGGCACCTTTCTGGTCTAGAATTTCGAAAAGACCGATTTTTTTCATGTTCTGATAGTTTATACTTTCAAAAATATATTTGCAAATTTTTATATTGAAATTCGTTGTAGTTTAGATGTCACAGTTCTTTAAAACGACAAAAGACAGGTTTGGAGTATGACGCTAAGATATAAGCGCGTTAACCGTGTTTTTCTCGAAACTATTTTTTCCGAGTTGGTGTTGGTAATTTCTCAAAAAGTTCTGAGAGTAGACTTGTGGCTCTTGCGGGTAGCAGAATTATAATTTATAATCATTTTTTCAATTTTTTTTAAGATCGAGAACGTGATAAAAATCCTTTTTTTGTTTTTCCAATAAACAGATAAAATATCTAGAAAAAACTTTTTTTTGTAAGTAATCGACCGAATTTTTGTTTTTCAGACGTACCTGAGCAGCCGAATCAGTTACGCCAGTGGCATGTGTTACGTCAGGGGAAGAAATTTTTTTATTTTTGTCATTGAAAAAAATATTTTTTTTTTGTAAATAAAGAATTGATCTAATGAATAAAAACGATTTTCAACTGATACCGATAGTTTTTTTCATTTTCAACGCCTTCAACTTTCACGCCTCTAAACCAGAAACGTCCCTTAAATTTTATTTATAGTATTTCACATTTAAGTAAAATTTAAGACAGATGCACTTTTTTGATCCCATGGTCAGTTACATTTGTTAGTTACATGACTTCGCTGAAAACGAAATACTTATATAAGTAAAGCGATTTCACGTCAAGTGATCCATGAATTTTGTCGTGGTTTGTTTGTGAGAATGTCTTTATTTGCAGGCCTAAAAAATTTCGAAAAAAATTAATAATTTTGGGATGCAATGCCTAGCTAAAAAATTTTGTTTGGAGTCTTTGAAGTAAAATATTTTCGATCTCCATACCAAAATTTTTTTGGATAAAATATACGCTTTAATAAGAATTCTTTTGTTAAAAATTTGTTTTGGATATTTAATACTAAGTTAATTAAGGGGACTCTATTAACTTGGCGCCGGTTAGCACGAGAAAGAAACGACTGGCGCGCTTTGTTAAACTCGGCCAAAATCGCGTAAGCAGTTATAGCACCAATTAAGAAGAAGATTAACGTGTGAGTTACTTCTCTTCTTGATTGGCGCTTAAACTCCTGTAAGGAGGAACTCAAACGTCTCGAACGTGCAGGAAACATTTCCCTTATCTGGGTTCCTGGGCACAGAATATAGAGGGAAATGAAATGGCCGATGAGCTTGCCAGGAAGTGGTCGACAGAACCGGTTCCAATTGTCCCCTTCTCAGGCATCGGTGTCCCCTTGACCGTTTTTAAAGGGGAACTACATAATTCTTTCTAAAAAAAGCGGAGGTCTCATCGTGTATTATTTCGAAAACACAATGGCCTTAATACGATATAAACAGATCGCTTAAGGTGATGGAAAACTCCTGACATTCAATTTTCAAACAGTTCACTGGCCACTGAGTGATCGGTACTCATGCGGAGAAGCTTGAAATGCCGTACAACCCCTATTGCAGAAGCTGTGGGATCCTGAAGAGAAATAGACTGTTGAACACTTTCTCTGCAAATGTCTGGCTCTGGCGGCTAGGCACTTGAGATTCCTAGCTGGCCCTTTGGGGATGGCTTGAAGAAATTCTCCAACCTAGATCCATTTTCTCTCCTCCATTATATCAACAGCACTGGATGGCTGTAGAGGGTTTTCTCTTCCCTCAATTTTTTTCGCAGGTCCATGTGGACCACATTATGGTATCAAAACGGCACGCAAGTGCTACTTGTAGTGTACTTGGGATACTCTTGCCATCTCACTACCCTACCTAGCGCTCTAGCGAAGCGGTAGCATACATTTGAATATATGCTCGTATATTACTCCCGTTAGCAAATCGATCTAAGCGTCGCTAGTTCGCTGCTCCTGTTTGAAAAAAAATTACCGCACCACCATTATGAAACTAGCAAGGCTTCCTGAGTATAGTCCAAACTATTAATAAAAATATATAAGAAAAAAATTTGGTGTTTTTCAAAAAAAAAAATTCTTTTTAAATTGAAAATAATTAAAAAATTAAAGGAAAAAATTAGATGTTTCTCAAAAATGACAAAAAAATGTTTACTAAAAGTTTTGAACAAAAAGTTAATTAAAAAAAAATATCTCAAAAACATTTAAAAATTTCTCCAAATGACAAAAAAAATTACAAATAATTTTGTACGAAAAATATAAAATAAATGTTTTTCAAAAATGCCAAAAAAAGGTCCAATAAAAGTTTTGAGGAATAAATTAATTGTTTTCAAAAAAAAAAAATTTTATAATAAATAATAAAAAATAAGTGTAATTTTTTTTTCAAAATGACCACTAATTTTGAACTAAAATTTTTTTTATCAAAAGTCTGATGTTTTCGGAATTTCAAAAAAAAAATTTTTTTTAATTTATATTTATTTTAAAACGAAGGTAAACGAAAATATTTATATAATTTTCAACATTAAACAAATCTCTAAATCATAAATATTGATCAGTTTACTTCTTATCGTTCTCAATCCTACAAATAAAGATATTTTCAGAAAAAGTTACGATAATATTCAAATTACTTGGATTTCTTGACATGGAATCGCTCCTTATCAGATATCCTGAAAAAAATATTTTTGCATACATATGTATTCGCAAAATGGCACATGGCTCGAGGTAAGAAAATCGTATTTAAGTAGGGTTAAATTCAATAAAATAGCTACAATGTTTTGAAGGTTTGCTCAAATGTAGACATGCTTTTACTTTGCGTTGAAGAATCTTAAGACTAGCAAAGCATTTGAATAAGGGGTGTCATATTCAGTATACGAGGGCACTACAACTTTATAAAATTACTTCTCGTACTAGCTACACCATAGAGACAAAACTTGGGCAATTACCACGGTGAAAAAAATTGAGGAGGTGTGGCCAATAACATACCGTTATTCGGCTCTGAGCCAATGTGACAGAATCAGCTGAGGGGTGACGTAACTGTGGCCACGAAGCGGTTTGTTTACGAAAAAACTTTGATTGTGTTAGTGATATATGAACAAATGACCAATTACCCTTCGTTGCCGTCTGAATAACGACTGATGGGACGAGTTTATGAGTACATGTGAAATGATCGTGCAGAATTCGGCTGGCGAATCACCCCGTGATCTGATTGTGAATCTTCCCTCAAAACTTTGTTTTCCACCATTGTTATTGGCCAAACCTAGTAACTCTATCATCCTTGGACAATTACGAACACTTGACCCTCAAATTAAGGAGAGCAAGAGGAACTAACTTAACATGGGGTTAACTTATAACGACGAAGTTTGGCACAATTGAACTTCAGAAGTAATTATGTATTCAGAATATATGTACTCAGCATTAAGGCAAGGAAGTAAGCAGACTTGCATGAGCGCATAGAAAAAGCCAGAAAGTAAGAATTGAAATCAAGTTGTAAGCGAAGTCAGGAAAATCTTTGACGGAAAGTTGTGCTATTTATAAACATTGCTATGATAACATTTTGCAGATGACGATGCGAATAAATTCGGTCATCAATCCACTATGGTATTTACGGTTGCCGTAATTTAAGTCTGCATACCAATGGAGAGTGAGTACACATACGTACATACATAGATACACCGATGTTTGTTTTATGTTCTGTTCAACATAGCCATGGACACAAACCACACATAACAACAAAACACACACGAATTTTCGACGATGCTGCCCAACGCGACTCTGGCTCAAGTTTGTGCAGGTAATCCCGAACCAAGGAAAGCAATGAAAATGGCAAAATTCTATGTTTATCCTCAAATGCCGCAATAACCCTGTAGGACCAAGCAAATTAGTTGCAGACTTTTATTTATATTTATTGTTTTTGTTTATGGGAACAGTGTAAACCTAACAGGTATGCTGGGATCAACAACTCTGATGTGTGTCTTTGATTTCATATACATAGGTACAATTTTGTTGTGCTGCCATGGCTTGTAGGGCAAAAACAAAAATCACCAAAAAGGTTATGCATCAGAAAAAAATTATATCAAAAGTTTTGAACAAAAAACTAATTTTTTTTTAAAGAAACACAATGTTTCAAAATGACAAAGAAATTGCACAAAACATAACATAAAATAACATTAACATAAGAAAAAATTTAATGTTTTCAAAAATGACAAAAAAAATTTTAACAAACGTTTTGGAAAAATAAGTATTTTCTTAAAAAAAATATATATATTTTTCAACAATAAAAATCACTTTTTTTCAAAATGACAAAAAAATTTACCAATAGTTTTGAACAAAAAACATAAGAAAAAATCAGATGATTTTCAAAAATGACAAAAAATTATTTTTAACAAAAGTTTAAAAAGAAAAGTTAATATTAAAACAAAACAAGATAATATTTCTAAAAAAAATAACTCTCTTTTCAAAATAACAAAATGTTTTCAAAATGACAAAAAAAAATGTGAACAAAAAATATAAGAAAAATCTGATGTTTTTCAAAACACGACAAAAGAAAGTTCTTAACAAAAAAAAAAGTGTGTTTTAAAAAAATATATTTTCTCAAAACAAAAGTAACATTTGTTTTAAATGACAAAAAAAAATTACTAACGATTTTGAACAAAAAATATAGGAAAAAATCTTATATTTTTTAAAAATGAGAAAATAAAATTTTTAATAAAAGTTTTGAACAAAAAATTTGTTAAAAAAGTATATTCTCAAAATATATAAAATTTTTTTGAAAAAAAAAAAATATAACCAATAAGTTTGAACAGAAAATATAGGAAAAAGACTGATGTTTTTCAAAAACGAAAAAAAAAAATCTACGGCAAAAAAATGAAAATTTTCGAAATGACAAAATAATACAATAATACCAATAATTTTAAGCAATATATTTTTTTTTTCAAAGTTTTTGATTTGTTTTTTTTCAATAATTTATATTTTTTAAAAATGAGAAAAAAAATTTTTAATAAAAGTTTTGAACAAAAAATTTGTTAAAAAAGTATATTCTCAAAAAATATAAAATTTTTTTGAAAATGAAAAAAAAAAATTACCAATAAGTTTGAACAGAAAATATAAGAGAAAGATCTGATGTTTTTCAAAAACGACAAAAAGAATTTTTAAAAAGGTTTTGAACAATAAATTAATTAAAAAACGATTTCTCAAAGAAAAATAACATTTTTTTTAATGACAAAAAGTAGTTACCAATAGTTTTAAATAATAATAATTTTTTTTTTCAAAATGACTTTATCAATATTTTTCTACAATTTTTTTTTCAAATTAAAAAAAAAAATGTTTATGTATATTTGATCCTTAAAAATTAAAAAGGTAATGTATGACAACACTCTCAAATGCAACTTATGTGCTTACTAAAATTCTATCTTTGATACATTGGGTATAGAATCCAAGTCAGGGAATGAATGCCTTTGGCCTTAGAAAAGAAGAAGAAAAGAAGTTGCAAATTTGATTATTCAGCATTTTTCTGAATACTTTTAAGCATACATTTAAAACTAGGTGATGGTAGGCTTTAGGTCGAAGGGCAAGACTCATAAAGTATCTTGGCTTTCGGTAAGCTGAAAATATGAAAAATTCTTTGAACGAAATTCTTTTGTTTTTCAAAAGCATTTGGATAGTGCTGGATAATGGATAAGGAAACTTGGATAGTTCTTACGAAACTTTCGATTATGGAAAATTAAGTAAACATTCAGATACCTTGGAGTTCAATAATTTGATTTTATTTAGGTTTTTTAACATATTTCACGCCTCCTTATGATCCCTAATGTATTTTATTTTATAATTTACTTTATTAAAAGCCTACATAAGAATAAAATTATTATGTAAACTAAAACTAAGTTTCGGAGGCATTGGACTGGGACTCTTTCTTGAACTTCAGAGATCCGGCATACTGAATATGTTGGAGAAATTTTCCAAAATTTCCTTATTTTTAGCTGCAATTCCAAACACTAAGCCAGTTCATTGGCACAAATTATTATTGTTGTTGTTGTTGTAGCAGCATAAACACTCCCCTTACTTGTATGGGGAATAATGCTGGAGTGACACGTGCTTGGCCGAATATAAATCCGAGTCATCTCGATAACGTAGAACCGAGTATCAAGGTGAGATTGTCACACCTTAGAAGCCACCAGTGCACTTCATAACAAACCCATCGAAGTTATTGTAAAATTAATCGTTGCCTTACCCCATTACCAGCGCACTTAATTTTAGAATAGTTTATTTTCCTACAAGGTTTTTCACAATTTTTCTAAAACATAAGTATGTCCACACATAAATTTGTATGTTCAATACTCGTACCTACATACTGATGTAGTTTGTTCGCATTTTGCTTGTAACTGACATTTGCCTACAGCCATTTTGTGCGTTTGTGTTGACAGGTAACAGCAGGAATTACGAGCTCAAAGAGCGGAAAATGGAGAGACTGGGCAATCCGTATAAGCACTTACAAATACATACACACATACATATGTACCCGTTTGTCGAAGTGTACGCAAATGCCACTCTGTGACTGGCTTCCTTTATTCAATCGCACACATGTCCCGTACGCGCTGAGCTTAGCTTGGGTGCACAGGTGACCGACCTGACCCGATGTGCAGCGAAGCCAACGAGGCCACAGGAAGTCAAATTCCAAATTAATGATGTTTGGCAGATTTCCGTAAACGTGTAGTCGTTTTCATTTGATTTCATTGCCTGCGACAGCCTGCCCCCAGCCATAGACTTGTGAGTGCTTTGTCTCGGCTTGCTGACAATTTTTCGTTTTTCGTTTTTTTCTTTGATGGGCTTATCTTTTGATTGCTACTATTAGCAAATGTTTCTGTGCTCGCTGGCACTGCAGCTGGTGTGGGTAAGCTTTGTATTCATTGCTCTCCACTTATGTAAACACGTGCATTGCATAAGTGTTTGTCCGCACACACACACAAGAACACTTCTTTACAAATGCAATGCAATCTTAAGTGCTGCTGCTGTCATTCCTTTTGATGGAGCACTTTCCAGATTTTGTGCTGCCATAACTCACATTTGTATAAAAATATGCGAAATACTGTTCGATTTATACTATTCAATTTAGTAGATACAAAAAAAAAATAAATAATTGGCGTTTATATTTCTGTTAGTGTTTGGCGGAACTCCTCCTCCTTTTTGTGGTGTGCGTCTTGATGTTTTTATACAAACGGAGGGACCTTCAGTTTTAAGCCGACTCCATTCCTATTCGGATTCGGCAGCGGCCACAACATTTTGATTCTTTTTTACTATTTTCTCTATTTTTTTAATTTTAATTAATTTTTTATAAAAACATAGTGTATTCTCCATAAAAAATGTTGTACATAAATTATAAAAATTCGACAAACTTTTAGGTAAAATTAGAATTTTCCAAAAAAAATGGGTACGCAGCTTTATAGTCCATGAAATTTTGATTTAACCAAGTGTAAGTTTCAGTAACTCGGAATTCTCGATGATTTTTGATAATTTTCCCCTTAACCCTTTCGGTCCGAACGGGACTAATATGTCCCGGCACATGTTTGAAGATACCTAGCCTGGAAATTAAGCGAATTTAATGGACTTTATTTATCCCATTTCGTAGTTAATGCCATTCTTAACGGTATTTCCTTCCGTTATTTGAAGTTAAATGGTAAACACGTGCTCATTAGTCAAAAAACAAACGCAAAAGTGGACGCGAATTTTGCAAGTGGTAGGTTTTTTGTGATTTTTCGTGGTTTCTTCAAAGTTTACTGAAAATATATTTATTTATTGTGCTAGTGCTCTATTATTGTATTGAGGTAAGTAAGTAAAAGTTTTTGTGTTATATAAAAAATTACTGGCATTTTTATCCTGGTGGGACGTATGTGTCCTATCTGTATTCTTGTTTGCTCCTTACCATAAGTAAAAACCAATTTTTTTATACTGTGTTACTTGCTCATTGTTTTCTTCTTTTCACTTTACTGAAACTAAATATATGTTGAATTCATAATAAAACAAACTTTTATATAAAACGATATTGGATCATAAAATACTAAACGGGACAGGTGCGTCCGTAACAGTAGCCGAATGGGTATGTATGTCCAGCCCTCCGACTACCATTTTTTAACGGAATTCAATTTTGATGGGACGAACGTCGTTTACGTAATCTCGGTGAAACTACCGAACACATTAAGAATAACTTGTTTTTTCGTAATAGCGGTCGCCCCCGTGCAGGCAATGGGTAAACCTCCGAGTGTATTTCAGCCATCGAAAAATCTCCATCATAAAACAAATATCTGCCGTTCGGAGTCGGCTTGAACGCTGTAGGCCCCTCCATTTGTGGAACAACATCAAGTCACACGCCACAAATTAGGAGGAGGAGCTCGGCCAAACACCCAAAGGAGGTGTTTGACGTTCGTCCAATTATATATACCTCATATAGAAGTCCGTTAAACAAAATTGCCATGGACTGCGAAACGTTCAGAAATTGGACGTTGGCTTTGGACAATTTATAAGTAGAGCTATAGGAACGTTGCCCAGGGATAAAGAGCCGTCAAGGCGTCAAGGCAAATGCTTGAACAATATAATATTATCGTGGCAACGTTATTATGGAATATGTTTGCTTTGAAGTCGTGGGCAGAAAAAATATTTCGGTGGCAGACCATGGACGTTTGAATAGGACTCGGCACTGTCTCACAAAGCTCGAGTGAATCAAGAATGGCTAAAAACCAACATTGCGAACTTCATAACGTCCACACAATGGCTCTCAACTTCACCAGACGCGAACCCGATGAATTATTCTCGTTGGGCTATTTTTGACAGTAAAGTCTGAACTAAAAGATTCACCAGTCTTGAGGCGCTGAAAAAGCCATTGTCCGCGAGAGGGCCTTAATACCTGCAAGTCACATTCGGACAGCTTGCGATTCGTTTCTGGACCGCTTCAAAGCCATAGTCAAGGCAAAAAGTGGTCATATCGAGCCAAAGTGAAGTGATTCTTAATTTTGCATTATTTTCGCACAATTTTTACTTTGAATTGTATAAAAGTAATTTTTTAAACTAAATTTCTGGACTTCTTAATTGGTTACACTTCGAGTGCCGAATCCTGTTTAAAAGTCAATAAATTAACAAATAAATAAAAAGTGACTATTTGGAGAGCATAGTCAAGCATATCGCACCCTAAATACAAAAGGGTCACAACTCAAAATGTGCCTTCTGCTGAAATATGAACGAGACGTTATCAATAAAACGGTCCGCGGATGACATATAGCAAAAATACATTTTTTGTTTTTTGGTAGGACTGTTATAAGCTTACATGGCAAATTTCAGCGTGATATGTCACATAGTTTGTTTTCTGTGCTACTGTAAACAAGTCAAGCTCGAGTGTGGAAAATTTTGAGTTGTGACCCTTTTGTATTTAGGGTGCGATATGTTTTTTGAAAATCGTTGAGGGCGTGCAATTTCTGTGTATGGTGTTTCCTATCGGCGCGCATGCTGAATGATTAAATTCTGCCAATAATGAGGGAACATCCTTTTTTCAGTATAGGGATATGGCTTCAGGAACATGGCGCCACACCGCACACGGCCAGAGAGACCTTAGCGATACTGCGTGATTTCTTTCTTAACAAACTGAGAAGCCGTGGGGTGAGATAATCTTGGCCCCCAGGTTGCCCAATCTTACACCGAGTGCACAACACCATGATAATCAAAGAAAACGAGTAGCAGCACTTTCACTTTTGACCGACTTTGACATGGTTTTTTGGATTTCGCCGCCATTCAGCCGCCTGTTGACTGGTTTGCATGCCAAACTCATATACCCTCGTCTCATCACCTGTTATGATAAGCTGGATTAACGCTGGGTCCGAATTGACTTGCTCAAGCATGTCTTCAGCCACCTTCTTCCGATGAATTTTTTGAAAGAAACTCAACTCTCTCGGAACGAGTCGAGCAACCACGCGTCTCATGCCCAATTGATGCTGTAAAATGTGATTGCGAATTGATTCGTGAGACACGTTAAGGTCACAAGCTACCTCTCTCAAACTTAAGTGATGGTTTCCCAGCAACATTTCCTTGACTTTGTCGACGACATGCCATCTAAGTAAGTAAGTTTCGCATTTTTGTTTCAAAAAGGCTCTACCGAATTTTTCTACTAAAGAAGCAAGCTCCTCGCAGATCCGCATATTCCACAACGATTTCCTGCCGGAAGAAAATGAAACTCGTATTCGTAACTAATATTCATAATATTTTCACTATTTATTTATTGGACTTATTTAATTGCATTCGTCATCGTAGTAAATCAAATCGAAACTTATTCAAATAATACACAAAGGGCTTTCATGTATGTTATCTGTTTGTTTATATGTAAATGACTCCATGGGAGACAATTCAAATATGCAAAATTCATGCTGCCTTTTTCGTTTTTTTTTTTTCAAATTGTTATTTAATATATTTCTTCTCGTCGGCGCGAATTTGTGAGTAAAAATGGACCAACAATGTTAAAAGATTTTTTTTTGTGTTTTTGGATTTCACTTTTTATAAGATACACTTGTCACAGTTCATAACTAAAATAGTACAGCGTTTTTTGTTTTTTTTTTGTTGTCAATTAATACTAAAATTTTAGAAATTAGAAAATTACAAAATATAACAAAATTTAAACACATTCGCTTGTGTCTAATTGTAATAAATATAGTTGTGTGTGTGTGTTTTCTTATTTTGTTTTAGTTTTTCGAGTACATAACTCTGGGTGAACATTCGCCTTTTGGAGTTTATATGGGGCGAACAGTTTATTCAGCTAACAAATATTTATCAATTTGACTATCATTTCATTATTTATTACATTACAACTACAACTATGAAATTCGACTAAGGTATTACACATCTTCACTTAATGCAATTCTTGAGTAGTCTTCTGCTTCTTCAAGATCAGAGATCAAAACCACTACTTACACATCTACGATACTTTATAGAATTGTAATTTAACTACACCTACATAAATACACGTAGTCACTTGTCATTTGTCACTTGTCACAATTCATTAATAAATACAACTACTTAGATAGGCAGAGTTACATGCATGTATGTGTGTGTGTATATATGTTGTAGTAACTATGTAGAGAGTTAGATACAGAAAGTCAGACATGGAGAGAGAGACAGAGAGTTCATGGAAGTTGTTTAGTTAAGAGTAGCAAGAATTGCGTGTTTGTATAGTGAAAGGGCGAGAATTGCCGGGACGCTTCCACGTTGTACGCCTTAGAGTATACAACAGGAGCGTTCCATTTTCTTCTCGATCTTTGGCATCTCTTGTAGCGCCAACTCGACATGTTTTCGCGCCAGCCACGACTGTTTTTGCAAGCGATTCACAATAATCCGATATGCGCCAATTATATCGCTACGTGGCCCATTTTGTAGCGCTTCACGTAGCATTTCTGAGTTGATGCCCAGTTCGTCGAGCAGTTGACGTGCTTCGTACTCGAGCGGTTTCACCAATGTCAAATCATCGGTATCTGTTGGCAGCATAACAAAATCTCCCGTCTCCACATCGTAGTTCTTGAAAAGCGGACAATCGATAGCCACATCCAAATTCCATTGGCGATTCTCACAACCATGGCCATTGGCCAGTTGTCGCTCCTTCTCCAACTCCATGGGGCTGACTTTCTTTTTCAGCGTGCCACAGAAGAACGAACGCTTCGGTGTGTTGGGCTTCGATGGCTCTTTGGTGAGCTCGTTGGGCAGATCACGATTGATTTCGATCGGATGTAAGAAATTATCTACGAATACCCCATCACTTTTGCGGGTATTCATGTTGATGGGCGGCTTGTTGGTCACCTCCATGTAACGTTCGCGCAGTGAATACGATTTGCGCATGCGTCGTGATTTGGAGCGCACCCAGAAACCGGAACGTTTGACGGGTTTCGTACGCAAATTGATCTCGTACTGCATCAGCTCGGCGCTGAGCTTCGGATAGCAAACGAATTGACTGTTGAGCATGTCATCGATGGTGGGGCGACGAGCGGGTATGTGAATGAGAATGCGTTCTGGAAAAATGAGAAAAAGTAGAAGCAATTAAAAAATATATAAAATATTATACATATGTCACATATTGAGTATGAAAAAGTAAAAATCGTTAATTAAAAATTAAACTCAATTGACTCGAAAGGGCGTACTAAAAACTGAGAAAATAAAAATAAAACAAGATAAGAAGAAAAAAACTTTATTAAATGCAAAATTTACCAACTTGAGCAGGAAAAGAAAATTTTGTGTGAAAAAATAAAACTCACGAATTGAAAAACCCAAGGGACGTAATGTCTTTTTACGATGCTCCTTCTTCTAATGAAATTATAAATGAAGTATAGCGTGGAATTTATATGTAAATAGCCCTCATGTCACGCATTTTTAAAAGTATAAGAGACAGCCTTCTGTGATGGCCCAAAGTGAAGTGAAATGAGTTTTAAATTTAAAATCGTGAACGACTCGAATTTTTTATATTATTCCCGCATCCGATTTTAATGAAAAATTAAATAAAATTCGGGAGCGATTGGCTTAAAAAATAAAAAGCTAAAAAAGATTGGTGGTATAAATAAATCAGGTACTTATAACTTTTTTTGAACTCTCAAGCGATTGCTAATATTTCTTTAAATTTAAGTGGAGATACTTATATACACTTGTACACATTATAATAGCTTGGGGAAAAAGAAACCATGGTTTTATCGTCGATCTTTAGCTCCTGGGCGATGCTATGACTACTAACATGCCGGTCAACTTCGAATATTTCTATTTTATCCACCAAAAATGCCTGAACGGAATCGACGAAACCACAATAGCACCTAATCAGCTGTTTTAGTATCGGAGCCATAAACACCATTCACAATTTCAGCTTGCATGGCTGGCTTGCATTTTCGCCTTTATCAAAGAAAAACTGTAAAATGTACCAAATACCGAATTTTCTCTTTGTTGACTTCCATTGTTAACACCCTGTAACTCTCAACTGAATGAAACAAACAAAAAACTGCAAAAGAATTTTTCTAGAGTGAAATGTGAACTTAACAACGAAAACAACCTTAAATTGTTTGATTGATACTTTACGAGATATCGATCACTATCTACCCAGAAAATAATGGAGTTTATTTTTGCCCAAACTTTTATAATTATTTTCCCAACTACTTACGTATAAGTCTTATGCAGGGCAGACTTAATTGTCCAGGCAGCAGGTAGTCACCTTTCAAAATGGCCGCCTTCAATCCAGGTATTGTGGGCGCTCGAAATGGCATATTGCCGACAACCATAAAGTAAAGCAATATGCCGAGCGCCCAAATATCCACTGGCGCGCCGATGTAATGATCATCCGAAAAGAGTTCGGGCGCTGCATAAGGCGGGGAACCACAGAATGTGTCCAGCTTCTGATTGGCACCTAAAAACAGAGATAAATAAAAAAAATGAGCATTTAAAATATTAAGTAAAATTTGCGAGGATTTAATAATAAAAAAATTAACCATTTTTTATACGACATAACTTTTATTAAATACAATTAAGTCTAACTTTGATAAATTTGGTTTGGACTCAACTTCATATATGTACCCGCGCACATTTTAGTAAAATTTAATGTGAGCTAGCTGTTAATTTTTGGATTCAAACAAACGCATATTCTATAAGAGTTATAACTAAGGAATGACCGAAATTTAGTTTTAATATATAAGTATAAAAGGTGGGCATGGCTTTCATCCAAGTCTTGACGAATTCAATTAAGTCGTCATGGAGATACTCGCATTTACCTAAAAGTGGGCATATCAGCGCACAGTTTTGAAATTTTTTTAAGCCTAGTGGTTGAATTTTTCGTCAATGCTAACAGAGATGTATTACCATATTGATGATTCCTGGCCCAATTTTGTTGGAATTGTATGTTAATGATCACAAATAACAGTGTATCGTTATTTATAAAAATACGTTTTAACTTGACGACTACAATTAAGTAAAACTTAACAATTCTGGTATAAAATTGTGGACTCTGCAAAGAAGCTTGGAATAATTTTTAACAGAACTCTGACTAGGAATAACCACTATGCTACGATCATTAAAGACTGTTCAGCACTTTATATATATGTAATTGGCGCTTACACTCGACTCTGAATAGCAGATATATTTTTTTATGAGGAGCTTTTTCATGGCAGAAATACACTCGGAGGCTTGCCATTGCCTCCCGAGGGTCGACCGCAACTAGAAAAAGATTTTTCTTAATTTTGATCTTTTACCGAGATTCGAACCGACGATATCTCTCTGAATTCCGAGTGGTAGGCACGCACCAACCCATTTGGCTACGGCGATCGCCGACGAATACCCCTATTGAATTTTTCGCATTTTTTTAGATCAATTGAAACGAGTACACCTTTAAATTTTTATCAAATTTCTAAAATTTCCAACAAAATTGGTATCCGGGGAAATAGTAAGGATACTGCTGAAAGGTTTTTCAGTACTACATACACTTCCGTTTGCAATAAAAGCAGCTTAAGGTTTTGGCTATTTATATATTTTAAGCAATTTTCTAGAATCTTCAGAAAAATTCTGATTATCCAGTTTTGCAGTTAAGGAGACCTGGGCTGATCTAGAAATTTCAAAGAATCGATATTTTGCTTTTTCGATATTTCGAAAGTATAGTGTTTTAATATATATATAGAGTATACTGTGAAATTTTCGTGCGAAAATTCTCAATATTATAGCTTCTACAGCCCATTAACTGGGTAGAGAGCGGTTCGCGCGCTCCTGTACCTCAAACTTTAAACTCATTTATTTCGAAACGACTTTTTTCGGCCTGATGTTGTAAAAAAAAAACTATTCAACCGAATCGTCTGAAATTTTAATTTGTTGTTCAAAACATCAATGGCTATCGCCCGTACTAGAATCATAATATTATTTCAATTCTTTCGTATTTTTTTGATTAAAAAATCAATTTTTTGTCAATTTTTTTTATTATAGTACGAGACATAGTCATACTGATTAATAATGTTTTTTTGGTTTTTGTGTTTCAGATAAATAGAAGAGCCAAAATGGACCACACCGTCCAGGCACAATTTTTGGAGAGAGTCAACTGCAGCGTAATTTTTAAAATTAATTAAAAAAAAAAATAAGTTAAATAAAAAGCCTAAAAAATTTTAATAATGTTTTTCGTTTTTTTTTATTGTAAAAAAAAATCCTGAAAATACCTTAAATTTTCGAGCTCTGGACGACCTAAGTAAATGTGTTATGCATTTTCGTCCATATAACGCATGGTCGAGATATTTTTTATATGCAGAAAACTCACACCAACAAAAAAAAACTTTTTTTAAATCATCGCGATTTTTGAGTTACTTCAAATTTGCACTGTCTTATACCAAATTTTAATGGGCTATAAAATGCATTTTTTTTTCTAAAAATTCTGCTTAAAGAGTTTGCAAGTTTGTTAAAAATGTGATGAATTTTTTTTTAATTTTCTGCAAAACTCGAGACTTTAAATTTTATAATTTTTCTTGTTGTACAATCTATATTTTTATGGAAAATGGAAAAAATTAATACTCAAAACTTTGCAGTATAAAGCACTTCTACTACTTTCTACTATTATGAAATTCGCAATGAAATGTAATAACAAATGACTCATCACTTCCTTACTGATACGACTAATTGCAAAGTAAACAAGTAGAGGGGGACTCTTAACCAACCCATTCAGCAAGTGGGTCAAGCATAAACGGCGTACGAAATAAGAGAATTTAAAAATTTAGAAGCCTCAAACCGCTTTTGTATAGACAACAGAGCGAATAACAGGAATTGCTTTCACACAGATGCTAGTCCTTCATTTGATACTTAAGGCTGCACACCATTGATGCGTACCCTAAAATTGGTCTACCTAAAGAAGTAAAGAGGTTTTGGATTATAGAATTCCTTAAAGTACTACCGTTTAATGACTGCCAAAATGCCCTTGGGTGCATGCACAAAATAATTAATTTACAATATTTTTTAATACCTCCCACTGAATATTTCTGCATTTTAAATGAAATATTCGCAACCGCGAAACTTTATAAAATATTTCAAAAATTTTAACCCTTAGCAAGGCTTCATTTCCTCCTTAACATTCCGCCATATTTTATACAACTTTGTACACAAGCGTCTCCATACGCACACACAAACGTATGTAGTTGAACAATTGCCACTTACCATTGATAAGTTGTGTGCTAAAACCGAAATCAGCCAGCTTCAAGCGATCCTCTGACAGCAGTAGCACATTTTCAGCCTTAATATCCCGATGTACAAAGCCCAAGTTATGCTGTTACAGAGAGGGAGTGAAAAAAAAAGAAAACAAAGTAAAACATGTACTTCATAGGTATGTGCGTGTGTGTAAGTGAGTAAAGAAGCGCCAGTAGGCAGGACAATAAGTGCAGTGTCAGAACACACAAATCGCAATTTAATGGACAACGGCAGTCGACAACACTGCCACTTTGCCATGCATTCGGAGAGTGTCCTTTTTCGTCGTCGCCGCCGGCTGGGCGGCTGTTGTCTGTGACCAACCGGCCTGCGCATAAAGTGCAATGTAATTGCCAACTGCTTACCATGTGTTTTACGGCCAGCAACAGCTGCTTGTACAAGGGTGCGGCATGTATCTCCCGCAGCGGACCACCCTGGGTGATGTGATTGTAAAGTTCGCCGCCGCGTATCCATTCCGTGACCAGATAAACACGTCCCAGTGTCTCCACCACTTCGAAGAGTCTGCTCCGACGCAAGGAGGAAAACAAGTAAAGTAAAAATAAAAATTAAAAAAAAAAAAAAAAATGAACAACAAGAATGTAACAGCAGTGGTTGAGAGCAAAGTGATATGGTATGAAATTGGCAAAAAACGGCGGAAACAGCAAAGTGGCAAAGTCAGAGTCAAGCTTTTACGCTTGGTGCCATTTTGCTGTTACTTTGGTATTTTCCATTTTTGTTTTTGTTTTTTAACTTAAGTACTTGATGCTGTGGCTTGCAATGGATTGAAAATGGTATACAAATGTGAGTATACAAACAATCACACACACAAGCACATTTTGCGTTGCACATATGCAATGAAAAGCATTTGTAATGGGTGATCCATATAAAAGTCTCTTTTTAAATCGTAGTTTATTTTAGCACCGAAAGCTCCTCTGTTTTCTGTTACACCCATTATATTATATGCTGGAAATTGCTATTTTTAGTATTTACTTTATTTTATTATTTGATTCATTTCCAATTTTTTTCATAGTGATTTTTACTTTTTTTATTTATGTTCATATTTTACTTTTAGTTTATTTGTATAATACATTTTTTTATTTGATTTAAAAAATTTCATAAACTTTTTTAGTTCCTTTGTTTTATTTTATCTATTCCCTTTTCTTGTTCTAACTTATTTTTTTATTTATTTACATCCTGCATTTTATTTTATTCTATATTATTTAATTCAGTTTTTATTTATTTTTGTATTCGTTTCTCTTTATTTTAGCTCCATTTATTTTATTTCATTTATTTAATGCAATATAGTTTAATTAAATTTTTTAAGTAGTTTGAATTTACTTGAGATGTACTATTTAATTTTAATTTGTTTTATTTAAGTTTATTGTAGTTTTTTACCTTGTTTATTTTTATTCTAACATTTTATTTTATTCTAAATTATTTCATTATATTTTTTTGTTTAGTTTTATTTTACTTTATTTTAGTTTATTTATTTTCATTATGTTTTTTTTTTGTTTTTTTTTGTATTTTTGATTATTTATTATATTTTGTTGACATTTTTATTTTAGTTTATTTCAATTTATTTTATTTAATTAATTTTATTTAGTTAATTTAATTTTATTTTTTTTAGTTCCTTATTCTCGGCCGCCGTAGAGTTGGTGCGCGACTACCATTCGGAATTCACAGAGAGAACGTCGGTTCGAATCTCGGTGAAACACCAAAATTAAGAAAAACATTTTTCTAATAGCGGTCGCCCCTCGGCAGTCAATGGCAAACCTCCGAGTGTATTTCTGCCATGAAAAAGCTTCTCATAAAAATATCTGCCGTTCGGAGTCGGCTTGAAACTGTAGATCCCTCCATTTGTGGAATAACATCAAGACGCACACCACAAATAGGAGGAGGAGCTCGGCCAAACACTCTAAAAGGGTGTACGCGCCAATTATATATACATATAATTTTTTAGGTAAATTATTTTGTTTAATTCTATTTTAGCTGTTATCTTCTTTGTTTTATTTCTATTTGATTTAATTTTGGTAATCTGTTATTTTATCTGAGTTTATTTTTTTAATGTAATTTAAATTCAATTTTTTTAATTCTTTTATTTTATGTTATGCCATTGCGTTTTATTTATTTTCTTTCAGCATTTATTTTATTGATTATTATTTTAATTCATTTTAATTTTGTTTGACATTTTCATCTTCTTTATTTTATTTTATTGGTCTTTTGCATTTATTCCTTTTTTAATTTTTATTAAATTGTTTGCGTAATTTTATTCTGCTTTATTATTTATATTTTATGTTATTTTATTTGATTTTACTTTATTCAATTTTTATTTTGTTTAATTTTTTTTATTTGTATTTTCTCTCATTCTATTTATTTAATTTACGTTAATTTAATATATTTAATTTCTTTCTTGAATATATTTTAGGTATCTTATTGAGTCTTATTTTATATTAAATTTTAGTTTACATTGTTAGGTATTTTACTTTATGTATTTTTCTTTTTTATTTTATTTTGTGTTATTTAATTTTATCTCGTTAAACTTTAGTTTCATTTAATTGTATGTATACATATTTATTTTTATTTATTTCAATTTATTTTATTGTACCTCATTATTTATTATTTTAGGATTTTTTGTCGTTTTGTTATTTTATTTTTTTTTACTTCATTTCATTTCCTTTCATTTTATCACATTTATTTTTACTTTTTTATTTTATTTAGTCTTATTTTACGTTTTTTGACTTTTGTTTACCTTTTCATATTTTTTTCAAATTTGTTTCTTAATTTTTTAATTTTAATTAATGTATTTCTGCTAATTTTATTTAATTTTTTTTTTTTTGAAAAGCCCACTTGTATTTAGGGCACCCTGTACTCCTGTTTTGCTTTACACACATATATGTATGTGTCGAAATACTGCAACAAACACACAGTATGTGAAATAAGTACCAGTATTGAGTCAGCGAAATGAATATATCCAGTTATTATTAATTAATTACTTTGAATAATCCATCCGGAAAAGCTTTCCCTGCTACATAACTTCAATTCTGATTCAAGCATTTAAAATTACTCACTGTGCATTCATTCGAAAGGATGACTTTCGCTCTTTGTTCGTTGATGCCGGAACTTATTACACAGAATATATGTATGTTTGCATGCATGCGTGTGTGAATGTGTGTAAATACATTCAGTTGTATTCCACTCTTCATAGGCCATTTATAATGCCTGAATTTCCCCTCTTTCGCCCGCCCCTTACCTTAATATATTGGGATGATGCACACATTCGAGTGTCGCTATTTCACTGGAGAGCATACGCAGCGCCTTCGCATCCAAACCACCACGGTCAACTACTTTGATGGCCACTTTGTCTGTAAAAAGGAAATGGTAATGAAAGTGATCGAAAATAAGAGAGCGAAAAGTATTGTGAACAAAGTCAAAAGTTAGGATACTTTTTACAGACTCTCGAACAACAATTTATTGCAGTGGCTTTTTCTTTCACATGAATGCCATTGAACTTAATGGAAACTTCAATACAAATACGATTCTGTGGATTGCTGTGTATAAATGTGTGTACAAATAGGTTTTCATGTATATAACAGCGCCAGCTGTTTGAAGTTACGATGCAGAGAATACAGAAGATGGCGCCTCAGGAAACCGCTACTTCATTTTTGGCGAATTTGACAATTGAGTGCCGTCAATACAGACAAAAAAAACAAGTCTTTTTGTGCACTTGTGTGCAGGTGTAGATGCATGTGTGTACGATTTATTCTATATTCGTTTGGCTTTACATTCACTTTTACTTATTCTTCCACTACTTTTTGCCTGTTTAGTTGCTGTATTAACTTTATGACACAGGAGAAGGGGCAATCTTGTATGATATCATTTCTTGTATAAAGCAATAGTTTGAATTGTATTCCAGCTGAGAGTTGTGTTCTGTTGTTAACATTAAAAGCCATTGAAGTGAGTACGTACAGTTATTTCCTATGGAGATATAGGTAGAGTTCTATGGCATGCACTCTGTTGAAGCTTACAGTGTGGTTTGAAGTATGGAATGTAACTTTAAGTATTTCTCTGTGAAATTGCACTGATGAGATGTCTGTAGAGATGACTCTATTTATTGTTCAAAATTTTTTACCATTTTGTGCCTGTTTCGGCACCAAGCTCACACTTGTCGTGTTTCTGAAAATATACACCATTAAAATCGGCCCAAGAGGGAAGTATTGGGCCGGGTTTGATATTCAAAACTTATATGGGAACCAATAAATTCCATAACTCATAAATTGGAGCTATACGGGAAAGTTAGGAGTTTCTGTACTCTGCCACGAATTTTCTCTATGCCATAAAAGTAGTTTACTTGGCATCGTGTCTAGCAAGGATATTTCTCATATTACTGAGGCTTCTTCAGCTATTAAGCATTTTCTTTTTGATAGCTGGAATAATAGAAAATGGGTGTGGAGGACAAAATTTTTCTACATTTTCTGCTGTAAGTATTGGTGCTGTCGCAGCAGACAATGGCAAACCTTCAAGTGTATTTCTGCTACGAAAAAACTCCTCATGAAAAACCATTTGCCGTTCGAAGTCGGCTTAAAACTGTAGGTTCTTCTATTTGCGGAAAAACATTAAATCGAACACCACAAATAGGACGAGGAGCTCGCTCAAGCACCTAACAGAAGTGTACGCGCCAATTCTTTATTTTTTATTTATTGCTATCACTTGACTTCGGTATTACTCTTCACAATATTAAGGCAAGCACTTACCGCGCGTTAATTGGTGAACAGCTAATTTGACTTTGGAAAAATTTCCACGTCCAATATCGCCACAAAATCTGTAAAGACCAATGCGTCGGCCGATGGTTACCTGAAAATAAGCAGATTAAAAAATTTTAAGGAAAATTTTGCAGAAATGTAAAAGTAATTTTAATTTTAGTGATTAAATGAATCCAATATCTTCAACAATTTAAAATTTTCGCTGAGCGCAAAACCTTTGAGTCTAGACAAGGTAGCGCAAAATGAAACACCCTATTGAAAGATTTATAATTTCGTTTCCACGACAGTCAGCTCTACGTTACCGAAACGACCCGGATTTATATCCGGCCGAGGACTGTCTCTCCAGCAGCATTCCCCGTATGTAAATATGGGGAATGTTTATGATACTACAACAACAACATTATTTATAATTTCTGCAAATGGCATCGTACGCTGATCATATTTGACATTTGTGAAATGGGCAGCTGCGGAATACAAACCGACAAGCAATAGGTCAAAATAAAAATGTCCATTATTCAAAATCATTTTATTTTATTTAGTAAAAAAGTTATTCAAAAACGAAATTGGATGATTAATTTTGCGCCAGAGCAGTTTTTCGATTTTTTTTATAGTTTTATTATAAATTACAATCAGAAAAATTGGTGTATTTAATTAAAAAAATATTGATAAATAACACTATGCAACAAAGTGAAAAAAATCGTAAAAATTATATATTAATATTAATTTATTCATAGAAATAACCACTTTTTTACAGTTTTGCTTATATAACAAAAACTATTTAGCAGTACATATTGAAAGTAAAGGCATAAGCGAGAATTCAAAATTTAAATAAAAAATTTTAAACTAGTTTTGGAGAATTTCAGACGTGGTTTCTACTATAATATCCCATTATTTCCTACCAAATGAAAACCGTGGCCTACAATTAAAAAAATTACTGATTCTTATTTGACAAAAAATCAGAATAATTCTATGAGACTCCAGGGATTACAATTTTTTAATTTTATTGCACTGTGTTATAGCATAAAAAAGTAAAATTGTAAAAGTAGAGCAAAAACAGCAAAAGCAATGCACGTTGTTTTCATTTTTAGCTTCTAGAAAGTCAAAATCAATAAGGAAAGATTTAGTTTAGAGTCATTCAGAAAAATTTCCAGAATTTAGATATCACTATTTTATACATGCCAGCTGAGTAGACGTGTTTTTTTTTTTTTGTTAACAAGCAAAAATGACGACAAGAGGAAAAAGGGAGCTCGCCACCTCCTATCTGGCTTAAGGGGATAGAGGAACAACTCGAGTTGCAGAGAAGGAGTATCATCGCAGAGATTTCCGAACGAGTGAAAGCTTCTGAAGAGCGAGTAATGCAACGGTTTGGCGAAATAGCGGCTGAGATGGCGAATCTGCCATGAAAATAATGGAAGAACGTGTGGGGACTGCTGAGGCACAAATTCAACTGAATGGTCAATTACAGGGTGAAATCGCGCTACTGAAGACTCAGCTGGATGAGTGCCAAAATCAAGCCGTCTCCACCGATCTCATCATCAACGGCTTGCCGCACATGGATGGTGAGAATATTGCTTATATTTTTGGTAGCCTGTGTCATACTCTCAATATGCCAGCGCCAAAAATTTCCTCCGCCTTTCGACTGCATAAGTAGAGCAACTCCACTGCTTCTGCTGTTATAATTAAATCAGCATCTACTGCCGATCGCTCAAGATTGTTCAAATCAGTGGCTACAGCAATCGCGAACTAATGCATTTTACAAATCACAGCTGCTTTCACTATGCGTGGTTATGTGTATGCAAAGGAGTTAGGGTGACTAATATTGAGTGCATTCGAAATGCAGTTGCTGCAACCCCCTAATGCTCTTTTATAGCTGCTCAGAATGTTTAATATGTGTTTATGTTTAAGTTCTATGTACATACTCTCTGTAATAGAAAAAAATAAATTCAGCGGCTCAACTACTACTCTCTGTTCAATGCGCTCTGTAAAATATTAAGTGCAGAAGTGTAAATTCTATGTGACTTTTAATGCCTGTATGGACTTGCTCGTGTAAGGTGACGCAAAATTAATCACTCTATCAGCAGCAGTATACAAACAGATAAGCAATGCAGCAAAACGAAGATTTCTATGACTTAAAATCATTTTATTTATTTAGTAAAAAAGTTATTCAAAAACAAAATTGAAAAATGATTAATTTTACGCCCCTTGTAGATTTGCGCCATACTAATATCAGAATTTAGGCATTAGTCTTTACTCGCTATACTCTAATCATTGAGTGTAGATAAGTCTGCTGTAGTTTTCAGTAAAATAATTTTAATTTTCTAGTATTTTTTATTTTTTTAAATTTTTAACTTAAAAAAAAAAAATAACAAAATATGCGTATGCTTATAATTTAATTACTTAAAAAAAATTATAAATTTTATTATTAACTCTAAACTTAAAAGTATTAAACAATTCCCTGCAACAATAATTGTGGCTAAAATGTCAGCAAAAAAGCTCAGACCAGCAGCATTCATTGGTTGTCACTAATAAGCTAAGAGTCACTAATAAGCCACCTATTGTATCTAATTACTCAGTAGATAGAATCAATTTACTGAATTGTTTTATTAATTGATAATAGCTTATGAGGGTATTGTATCTTAATTACTGCATGCCTATATATTTGATAATTTAGAGCACTTTGAGTGCCATCATAGTTTCCGGTGTGGCGGCTACTTATTTATTAACCGCAAACGCAATTTGATTGTTTTGTTTTATATGCACTAAATAACAACAGTGCTTGTCAAGCTGTGTGCATAACAAATTCTAACGCCTAAATGTGTACTTTATGTAAAGGCAAAGGAATAGGGCCACGCACGCTCAGAAGGCAACAAGGCATATCAGAAGGCAGGTTTAAGAAATATGCAGATTTTGTTATTTCCTATCAAAAATTAAGTATTGCAGACAACGCAGCTAGTAAAGAAATGGACATGAGTTCGGATTCAAACTTCTCGACAAATGTTATAATGCATATAGAAGTTAATTTTTTAGCAATTAATAATTAAGAAATTTCCGAGTGCTTTTCTGAAATGAAGAATGCAATCATTCGGAGACAGAACGTCATTTATGGGAAGGTATCTTTGGCCGTCCTTTTCTTCGTTGTCCTTGTGAATTCCATTCCAGCTCTGCGTGATGTGGCACCACATCAGTGCTCTTTACGTATAGCCCAGCCAACCATACTTTCTCTTGCATTTTCTTTGATTTCTATCTCCATCCGGCATATGCTGAATGCGCTCCCATTCGGTTTTCATTCGAGATTCTTGTGGGCCACCATATTCGCAGGATATGCCTGAGGCATCTATTAACAAAAGTTTGTGGTTTCTTGCAACAAAATCGATTTAACACAAGCATTAAACACCTGGAGCTTTGTGGTCAAGAATACTGAGTTTGACCTCCACCCATCTTTACCCAGTTGCGCCAATACATTTTTGGCCTTTCTGAGGCGTTGTTCAATATCAATTGCAGTTATTTCGTCAAAGCCGTTATTGTTTCCTAGATATTCGAAGTTCTCTATCTCTTCTAGAGCATTAACAGTACCCTCTATGCACAGGCTGGTTTCATTGCTAGCTTTACTCTAGTTGTCTTTGTCATCGCTCTATTAATGTTTAAGCCGACTTTTCTTGATTCTGCACTGAGTTTGCCGATGGCGGTCGGCATATCTGAATGCTTGTTAGCTAGAAGTACAAGTAGCTTTTGATTTAGCTTGCAATTCAAGCCGATTGCGTTCTCATCTAGCACTTCGCGTATTGCATCTGGAACGGTGATAAAAAGCTGAAGCACATCTTTGACGAACTCCACTATGGAAATCAAAGCTATCGCTTAGCTCGCCGCCATGTAACACTCGGAATTTTATTTCTTCATAATTAACATAAGAATGCTCGTGATTTTCGTAGGCATTCCTTAAGCATCCCTTGAGAGCATCGAAAGCTTTTTCGCACAGTTTTAATTTGGTCTACACAAGATTGTCGAGGTCAGAGGGCTGCTTGCATACCGGCAATTGAGGTGCTTGATATCCTCTCTAAAATAATTTTGTTAAATATTTTCTCTCTCTTCGTCTTCCTCGAGTCGGCTTTAAAGCATTCAGCAGGTAGTCGGCCATTTCCTGATATTTCTTAATTTTTCATGGCTGTTATGCAAACCTCATTTTCTCTTCTGTTGACATAGTGGTGTTTAATCCCAGTGGGTTCACTATGTTTAAAGTTCCCTCAAAGTTTCTTTTCCACATTTCAATTTGTTCTTCTTTAGCCGTTGCCAACCTGTCATTCTCATCTTCAACAGGGGAACTGGTGAGCTTATATAATTCTTTCATGCCATCTTTTATAGCCGCTGTAAGATCGTGTTCACGCACGCCAACCCCGCTGCTAGCAATTCCTTTAGCTTTCAGTTCACAGCCAATAACATTGAGAAGAACTAGAACACAAATGATGCTAGTCGAGCACTAGCACTAGGAATAAAATTGCACCAGTTGCAAAGTAACCAAATACCAAATAAATAGAAGCACCTAACTAAACATATAAATACTTACATATACCTACACATATACTTGCACATACACATGCTAATCACTTTGTTGGCTCATTTAACCAGCAAATGCTTGGACAATTTCATTATAACTCCAATTACCAGTTATTAAGTTAATTCATTTATCAACACATCTACAAAATTTGATAATTAGTAACTTTGCTGCACCTTTGCTGAACTAATTGAATTTTAGTTGCAGCAGATTGCCTGAAATTCAAGCTTAAGTGAGAATTTATGAGTGGTTGTTGTGGAAATATATTGCATATGTGTGTATGTGAATGTGTATGTGTAAGTTGATGTTTCAATAGTATTTGGGTTTGTAACTAGTGATTATCATCTACATTTACTGAGCGAAATCCACATATGTGCATGGATTAGTGGATGTCGATCCCGGGACTTTGAAATATTTTCGAATTCCGAAAATGTCGGGACTAGTCCATTTTAAGGATTATTCACAAGACTATTGAGCATAGGTTTTTAATATCAGATGCAATTAGTAAAATTTTCAATCCAAAAGTCCCCCTTTTGACAAAACGACAACCTTTACGTGCAACGTTGCTAGAGTTTTAATAGTTGGAAACCCTTTTTTTATAAAAAAGCATGTAAAGCGTAAAAATAAGAGCCAAAAATTACCGACACGCACAGCAGCTGTGTATATTTATAGCCTTTCCATATTGAATGTAACAAAATGTGGTGTTTTGTTCCAATCTCGTTTTCGATTTTGCTCAACTGACGGAATACAACAAAAATCAAAAAAAAATGCGTGTCCAAAGGTTGATATCAATCTCGACTTGTGATTTAAGTTACTTTTTATATAAGCAGCTGCTGTTGTGCGAAATCTATTTGTGCTTAAGGTAGAAAAACTTTATTATAAAATACTGCAGATTTAAATTTGTAGCACTATATATTTGTTTGGTGTTTATAAATAAGATTTACATACTGCTTTAAAAAATATATGAGTTACTAAAAACTGGATATCTTTGTTGTATAATAATAAACTTTAAGATCCTCTTAACTTCAGTGCAGACCCGGGAGCATACAAAATAATATGCTGAAACCCCCGGGGTCAGGGAAATCCCGAAAATGTACATCCCTAACACACATGCAACAACATGCAAATCTATGCCAATGTCAATGTCACTCATACGCACCACTGTCACCCCAAATGGCACATGTTAAATCAATAGAATGGCGCACGTTCATCTTACTGCCATTAATCTTCAGCTGCTGGGAGCTTCAGAATGTCAAATAGTTAACACGAGTAGTGAGCTCATGTTTCCTGCAGGCGAAAGGGTATTTGCGGAAAATTATCATACATTCATCTGCATATGGACTTATATGCACTTAAATATTAATTATAAAATACACAATTCACATATACGCAAGTTCACACAAGTTCAACGTTTATAGTATGCAGTGCGATTTCGAATGTTGTTGTTGTAGTAGCATAAATATTCCCTGTACATGTACGGGAATTTTTAGTTCGCTTTGAGATACGTGTTTGGAAGAGTTTCACTCTAATTCAGAAGTGTTTTTTCCAACGTCAAGGCTATTGATTGTTTTGGAAAAAACCACATGAATATAGAGTTAGAATTGGCTTCGAAGGGACAAACGGACAATGAATTCTGATTCAGCAACCTCAAAAACACATGCATCACCTTTTTTTATTTTTCCGGTCAATATTTTGTCTTTGACCATGAACTGACCTTCAATTTGACCCCACAAAAACAAACTGACAACGAATTCGCACCCAGTAATTCCAGAAGAATAGATATCAATCTTTTTTAATTCCTCCGATGAATATTCTATGTTTGACCCTGAGCTGACCTTTAATTTGATCCCGCAAGGCCAAATGGATAGCGAATTCAGACGTAGCTACCCAAAAGCATACGAGTATATTACAATTTTTTGAAATTTTTTCCTGTGAATATTCTGGGGTTTCCTTAAAAAAATTAGATTTTAAGCTTATATGTAGTTAGGGGATGATTTTTTTGATGTTAATTAGACGAGTTATACACTGCAATAGACCTGAACGTAATCGCGGAAACCAATAGAAGGTGAACTATGACTACTAACTGTAGGGTATCCAAAGCGCTCTGGCCACAACGGAATCGTAAAAATACAAAATGTCTGCCTGGATTTAACAGGTCAACTATCAGCGCCCTTACAGGTGTTATAACGGGCACTACACTATTGGCATCCTAGCCAGTAGAATGGCTGCACCTCACAATGACTTCTGCAGGAGGAGATGAAGAAGAAATTGAGTCGGTACAACACCGCCTGCACTTCAAAGAAACCGTGCCAAATATATTGACGATTATTTCTTTGGAGACCTGTGTAAATTGCAAAATGTCACACTGGAGTGATTAGTTACCTTCTTGAAAGGATCTAAGTGGTTCAAGCAGCTTAGTTAGGGGAAGGAAAATAAACAAAGGTATCACAATGGGTTTTAGGGCCACCGAGTGTCTTGTCTTAAACAAGCAACCTGACTAATCTAACCCAGGGGATGATTTTACCTCTTATAGGTGGTTGGAAATTTGGAATTTGACTACACACAAATTTTTATTTTTTAAAGTTTTTCTGTATTTTTCATAAAGATACCCCTTTTCAAGGGGTGTGCGTTTTGATATATTAAAATGTATTGAAATTCAGCCTTAGAAAATCTCGACCAAAATCATTTACGAGCATTTTTGTAAGAAAAAAAGATTATTAAAATTAATCAAAGTTTGGATTCGGTTGCCATTTTTGAACAAAATATGTCAAAGAAAAAATCCCCACTGTGCCACGTGGCAAAGTCTCGAATGTTGTTTACTAAATATTTCGCTTGAACGTTTTCTCTGAATGATTCAGTTTCCGATAAACTTAAGCTTGTTCAAGCCTTTGGTATTGTATTTTATACAAAATCAACCCCGGCCCTTGAAACTTAACCACCCTTTAGATAGGGAACTATTTGCATATGGTGGTCTTTGGAGGTGTGCCGCCGAGACCGCGGCGGCCATTTGGCCAATATTTTGTTCCATACGTAATTGAGCTATACCAATTGTTACGAACAGTCTGGCAGCACGGTCAGGATAGATCCCACTGTGGCTCAAAAGCAACACTGAAATATGTGTCGATCGGTGATTGGTCGATGAAAAAAGAAAAAACGGGAGAAACATAGGAAATCGAAAGCCGTGTAGGGAAAAAGGCAGCACGCGAACAGACAGCAGGGCAGACAGAGCAACCAAATTTTTTAATTCATTTTTGTACACAAAGTTATTGAATCGCAAAAAATTTTTGCCAACACCAATATTATCATAATAAAGAGAAATGACAATAATTTCTTAAAAAAATTGTCTTTTTTAGAGGTGTAGACAGCTAAGTAATCGCATTTGCAGATACTCGTAATGTGCCGAAAGACTAGTGATCGACTGAAGTTCGATATTGGCTGCGCCGGTCTTGTTGGATCGAGAAACCTCAGAAGAACATCAGCAGAAGGTTTTATTATTTTTTTAGTTTTAAATTTTTATGAGCTTTTTGCTTCTGTATACACATAAGTGAAAGATCATAACTAAGCTCAGAGTGGTATAGCAATAAATTTACTTACTCAACTAATTTACGAAACCCCACTAAGTTTAACATCAGTTTGAAAATAAAACTACTGGACTGGTGCTTTTGTGAGGTCGCCCCCCCCCAATTTTTACAGTGCACATTTATACTAAATACTTCTCCTACTTTGGGCACAAATTGTAGCTGTATTGTGGGTGCACTGAATTTATATTTCGCATTTCGAAATCATTGGTACTTGCAATCTACCTTCCGAAGGCTGTCAATAAAGCAGGTGTTACCACCTTCAGCATACTGCTTTCCTTTGATGGTTATTGCTTATTGCCACATTCCCTTTTCAACCATATTTTGTGGAATATTCGTTGCTTGTAGCTATTACGCCGGTTTTCTTTGTTCTGTGTGTAGTCACTAGTTGCCTGTGGCCTTAATTGCTTTAGTCGCCATTTTTCGTGTATTGAGTTTCACTTGCAGTAAAGGTAAGTCGTGCCTGCAAGCAGAAATGCCATCAGGTGTGCCAGGCGAGTGTTATGTCAAACAAGCAAGTGGTCATCTGGAAATATTTCGTCTTTCATGCAATTTGCTGTTGTTGGCTGTATGAGACCAGATAGGTCGAATGTCGATACAACAATATTTGCGTTAGTAGGTGGGCATTGCAGGTGATGGAAAACCACCGAGTACAATTTCGCATTGGCAAAGCTTCTCATAAAAACCATCTGCCATTTGGAATGGGTATAAAACTGAAGGCCCCTCCATTTGTAGAACAACATCAAGATGCACAGCCGAAGCTCAGTAAAACAACTCATAAATGATATGCCTGTTTTACATATAATTATAAATATAAGGAAATATATACATACATATGTACATATATCAATCAATTCGTAAGTTCAAAGTAACTACAACTTTTCAAATAGCAAAGCGGAATGCCTGAATGAATACACACAGAGTGAGTGCTTTAAGTGCCGCAAGGATCAAAATATGAATACATTTGAGACAGCCACTTCCCATGGCACTCACATAATCTTTACTTCTCTTTATTCATAGGGGCACGTATTCTACTATAAACGCATACCTGTGCATGTGTTTGTTTATTGCTGTAGGTGCTTTCGCTAAAATTCGCAGTCCTTACGTTTCAGCGCTCTGCGTTCATTAACAAGCAACTTGACTTGTCGCTTTATTGGCGTTTCGGAGAATATCCGAACATTTTTGTTATAGTACCGCACACAGCCTTGGCTTAAAGTATAAAAACCAGGAATGGTTGATTGCTGTTATAGCTCTGTTAAGGGCATGCATGTGTTTGATGTCAAGCGTGCGCACACCCTGGCAGCCTTGGGCTGGAGTGGCCGGCAGGAAAAATAAGTTTCAATGTATTATTATTTATGGTTGGAGAGTTTTTTTTAAATTCGTTAGAAGGTAGCATAGTTGGACTTGTGCACACTGGAGGACATCGCACACACTTTTTTGTCTCTATTATTGGTTATTACCTAAGTATAAGCCATGCTTTGAGTGAATATTTCAACCTTCGGGCCAATAAGACGAATTTTTTAAAGTAGTTTATTAAAAAGAGAAATAAGCAAGAAACCTTGGTAGAAAATAAGTTGGCTAGTTTTGTTAGCGTTGCCACCTAATTTTTAATGCAAAAATGGATATTTATTACGAGATTTACTTTAAAACTATTAGACGAATACCAAAAAAAAGTTTTTACAAAAACTTGAATGCAAAACAAAATTTTCAGCCATTGCCACTCAATTTTTATTTCAAAGACAGGAGCTTAGGACATATTTGAATTATGTACTCTAGGTCGGGTCGATTTGTGGGGAGGAAAAAAAATCGCCCATTGCTCTGTGAAAATCATATTCCAAGGATCAAAATAAGAAACTTTGCCGAAGGAACCATACCTCTAGAACGAATTCTGATGTCCCACAATTTGGGTATGTATGTATTTAAAAAAAAATGTGTAAAAGTGACATATTCGGGAGTCGTTGCCACCTAACTTTTAACCCTCCATTGGGCAGCCGGCCAGACTGACTTTTTCGATCTTCGAAGTGAATTTAACATATTTGTAGTATAGCTAACGACTTGAGCTTGCAGATATCTTCCTAAATTTTTTTTATCCATTTATGGATATAACCTTTTAAAACGGACAAGGCGAAAAAAGGCCAGACCCGTGAGCCCAACCGAAGGTTTTGAAAAAGGTGTCCAATGGAGGGTTGATGGAAAAATTTAAATTAATGAAGAAATTTACCTAAAACTATATGACTTTGATAAAAAACGAAAGATATTTAAGAGAGCTTTTATACAAATTAAATTGATAGCGTTGCCACCTAATATTGATTGAAATAATAGGTGCATACTGCATATTAGAAATGAATACCATGATACTCACCAGACGAAAGGTGTTTAAAAGCAGTTTGTAAAAAGAAAACATTTTTTGTCGAAGGGCGTTGCCACCTTGTTTTTAGCGAAAAAAAAAATTATCAACAAATTCACTTTAAAATTATTATATGGGTACCAAATGAAGGAGTTTACATAAAAACAAACAAAAACAAAAAAAAGCATTGCCACCTAATTGTCATTGTAAAGAAAGAAAATTAGGAATTTAGAATTTGAAATAAACACTATTATATGATTTGAATACTAGACGAAAGGCGTTGAAAAAAGTTTGTAAAGGAAAAACCATCTGATATTTAATAGAAAAATAAAAATTAACTTAGAAATCGACTTAAGTATTAAGATGTGAATGGCAAACGAAATTATTCAACAAAGCTGTTATATAGCGTTGCCACTTAATTTTGATTGAGCTTGCCACACATTAGATTTTAGGACCAAGATATACGTAGTTACTAGACAAAGGTGCTTAAAACCCATTTGTGAAAGAATAATTTTTTTTGCAGGGCGTTGCCACCTAGTTTTTAATGGTAAAAATGTGTTATAACATTCACTTTCAAACTATTATATGGATACCAAATGAAATGTATTTACTTAAATGCAAAAAAAAACGAAACATTTTCGAAAGCATTGCCAACTAATTGTTATTACAAAAAAAAGAATTCAGGAAATTTGCATTTGAAATAAATACAAAGATTTCGATATCCGGCGAAAGGTATTTAAGACAACGTTGCCACATAATACTTTGTGGAAAAATAGAAATTAGCTAAAAAATTTATAATTGATAAAAAGTTCAATATGTTTTAGTCAAAAAAAAGTTGCAAAAAATATTATACAAAAAAAATTACAGCGTTTCCACTTAATTTATATTTTAAATTTGTGCATGGCGCCACCACCTGACTAAAGCAAAAATGGCACTTGACCTATGTAATAAGTAGTAGCAATCCCACAAAAGATTATTAAGAAAACTTTAAAATAATCTATAGTTTTCTGTGTTGTTACCAGGAAGTACAAGGTACCGGCGTGGAACCTTCCAAAGCTAGGCAACAACGAAATATCATACTTCTCAAAGATCATGCGAGCTACGTCGGAGTAATACTAGACAGTAAATTGCTGTGGAAGCACAATGTTGAGGAAAGGATGAAAAAGGCCAGTAATGCGTTATACGCATGTAAAAGAATGCTGGGCGTTACTTGGGGTCTATCACCCTCTCTGATGCATTGGTGCTACACGGCAGTAGTTCGACCGATATTGCTGTATGGAGCCCTTTTATGGTGGACTGCGACAAGAAAACTAATATACTTCATGCCACTTGAAAGGATTCAGCGACTCGCTGCTCTGTGCATAACAGGAGCGATGAAGACCATTCCAACGGCGGCGCTGGAAATGATACTCAGCATGCCACCTATTGATCTTATGGCGGAAAACCTGGCAGCGAAATCAGCGAGGAGATTAGTGGCTGCTGGAGTATTCACTTGTAGAACCTTCGGACACAGCTCAATAAGAAAATGGAGTTCAGGTTGCACAGACTACATGACTTCGTACCTTAATTGGGAGAGAAGGTTTCGTACTACAATTGAAGAGGAGGGATGGCACAAAGGCATGAGGCCTGAC
>JAYXIM010006544.1:0-11967 GCA_037575425.1 Anastrepha fraterculus | reverse complement strand
AAAGGGTTTTCCCAAAATTGTTGGCCAAAGTTCATTTCTGAAGGGACAACAAAATAAAAAAATATGGGACAAAAAGAGCTCGTTCTTTCTCCAAACATTTTTTGTTTCAAAAGTATATTTTGTATTAAAAAATACAATAAAAAACTCTAGGAAAATGTTAAAAATAAACGAACCGAAAAATAATAGCTGCTAATAACCAAAATAAGAAAAAAAAACAAAAACAAAGCATAACAAAAAAGGCTTTCCCAAAAATATGGACCAAAAATAGGACAATCGTTTTTCTCCAAAACCTTTTTTTTTTAATATATTTTATACTGCAAAATTAAAAAGAAATATGTGTATGAAAATTTAAAAAATAACCGAAAGAAGTTACCACTTCAAAAAGCTCTATACCAAAATTTTTGAATCCAGGAAATAACTCTCTAAATGATAAAGTTTTGTTTCCAAATTTTTTTATCAATTTTTCAAGTTGACTTAGTTGTAAGAATATACTAATTTTTAGGAAAATTGACGACAATGTCCAAAATATTTAAATTCCTTGACATGGATTCGCTTGCTAGAACAAAAATATTACTGAAGCAACTATTTCATGGAGAATCGATTTTTATTTATTAAAACAAACTCATTTATAGGTCTCTCATCATCTCATTGCGTGGCGCAGAAGCTTGGACGGCAACATCCGATGAGGCGTCCTTTGCAGTATTTGAGGGAAAGATTCTGGGGAAATTTTTGGACCTTTGCACGTTGGCGACGGCGAGTATCATTGGTGATAGAACAATGCGACGTATAAGCTTTACGGCGACATAGACATAGCGTCCGAATTGATACAAACACTCTGGCTCTTAAGGGGTTAGGCCACTCTAGGATTTTCAAAATATCGAAATTTTTTTTTTTGCTTAAAAGATGCTTTAAACTCTTTAGAATATAAAACAAAAAGTCCTATGCGTGAAAAAAATGTTTATCTCTAATATTTCGCACTTTTGCGCGAGCGCCTCTGACGTCTCTGAACCGCCTATTCAAATTTAAACCGTGTTTATCTCAAAACGTGATTTTTCAAAACGGCAAGCAGCATAATTCAAACAATTTTTAATATTTTCACTTGTAATTGTACAAAGATCTTTAGAACATTATTCCGCACTGAAATACGTACGGACTTTTTTATTAATTAATTAGAAAAATTTTTATAAACAATTAACGGTTCCATTTTAGACGAAAAATTCTACTTTTGACTTCAAACATCTGCAAAATACACAAATTTCAATATTTCTAAAATCCCGTACGTATTTCTACAGCTATACTCACGTCGATTTAGAAGAATTTTTTTAATTTGGTTTAGGTTGACATTTACGTCAGTTGTACTGCTTGCCGTGAAGTGCCTTTTTCGCAGGGCGCGTTCAGAGATTCACTCCAAAGGCGCCATTTTGTAATATTTTTCAATAAAAATATTTGTAATTACACTTAAATACATGCTTAATAATATACTTAAAAAGTTTTTTCCTAGCACCTTTCTTTCAATGTAAAAAAATCCTTAAAAAACTGCTTTTTTACAGTAGCTAGAGTGGCGTAACCCCTTAAAGTAATCGATGCCGTACCAGCTGCTGGTAGCAAAGAAAGAGGAAGACCTCCTTTGCGTTAGAAAGATCAGGTGGAGAAGGGCTTGGCTTCACTTGGTGTATCCAACTGGCGCCGGTTAGCACGAGAAAGTAACGGCTAGCTTTGTTAAACTCGAAAAAATCGCTTATCGCGGCAATCAAGAAGAATAAGAATCAAAAGTTTGCTATGATTTTATATTCCATTGTCACAGTGGATAGCTGAATAGGGTACTAATAAATTAAAACCACCTAAAATCTTTTTTACCTACACAGGCCTTTTGTATAAGTATGCATAAAAAATTATTCCTTAAAGCTTCAATTTCCTAGTGGGAAACCAGGCGATGAGCAGATGAGCACAGGTCTATGCTTATACGTACATGGTTATACACTTGAGCTTTAGTTTGTACTCTGGTGGTATGTAAATTAGAGTTCCTTTGCAATGAATATTCATAGCATCTACCAAATTGGCAGATTACCAATATACCCACACCGATGTGCTCACGACCTCTTGGCTTTGCGTAATTTTCAGCAGATCGATTTAGCTTTTGGAAGCTCAATCATGTAAGTACACATCGAAAGCTGTTTGGTATTGGGATCAATCAATTTAGTTTGCTGATTACCTGCTTGTGGAAATAATGACTTATTCGGGTTGTCTGTTGATCTATTTTGGATATAATAAACATTTTTTGCAGTTAAAGAGCAATTAGGTTAATGCTAAACAACAGCTCGGGTTTTCATTTAAGAAAATACAATATGCCATAATAATATAAATAGAATATATGAGGTACACTGTCGATTTGCATGCGCACGAATTCTTTACAAATTGGCTCAAATAACATATTTTTGTTCTATGCTTTATTTTTGCCGCCGATTGCCGCAATTGGATTTTTGGTGTACTACACATAAATAACCCAAGCATTTGCTTGAATATTTTCTATTTTTTCCACACAGTGCACCCTTTAACTAAGCAAGCCCTACAAGTTCGTAGGTATGCACGCTCCAAGTCCAAGTTCAATGTTGCATATGCACGAGCAAAGGGCGTGAGCGATTAGGCGGGCAACACTTTTCGTGGCGGTCGTCGCCATTACGGATCATTACCTATGTACACAAGTTCCGTATATTTAGTTCTTACACCCTTTTTCCTCAGGTCCATGTAGGTGTGTGCTTTGTAACCACATTTGGTTATTGCCCTGGTAAAAGCGAATAGGCGCCACAAAATGTAATAGCGACAATAGAAATTGCGCAAACGGGCAAGAAATGTTTCTGCATGCGCTACTGTGAAAGAATTAAGGGTGTGGAAATAAAAAACCGGTGGTTGTAGTTTCATAATAAGTTTATGCAAGATTATCGTTGTTTACCAGATTATCTCTTTAGTCCCCTTGTATGTAAATAAATAGAATAGGCGGACGATATTGGTTCTGTGGAAATTTTCGAAAATTTTATAAAATATCCCTTGACGATAACTTTCTATGTACCGGCGATAACTCTGTATTAGCGATTATTTTTGCAAAATGAAGGAGAAATTTCTAAAAAACCAGAACAAAAAAAATTTAAAAACAAAATAAAAAAATAAATATTGTAATAAATTCCTAAAATTGGTAAAACACCAAATTGATACTCAAATTGTAGGACCGCCATATCCGTTTATTAGATATACTATATAAAAGAATTAACGATTCTGAAAGGAGTAGGGAATGCAGTAGAATATTATAAAAAGCTTTAAAAACTTCACCTATCTATTTAAACACTGAATGATGAACTGAATTTCGACAAGACTATCACAGGCAGGGATCACAAATATGGCAGTATATATTGCAAGGGGTTGATCACAAATATGGCAGTATATATTGCAAGGGGTGCCCATTTTGGTTGCCTGCTTTCCTATGGGCCAGAACCCAGTTATCACTAAAGTGAGTCTGCAGGCATCCCCTTGTTTCAAATTTGTCAATATTGACCTTTTCTTGTGGTAGTAGGTGGGCCATAAGGCTCTGCTGGCCTTACAAATCGCAATTCGTAGATATTTTGAGGAAATTGCATTATTGATTGCATCCAGTGGTGTGAATATCGATTATCCGCAGAGCCACTACTTGCCAGTTCGTCCACTTTTGCGTTTACTTCAATGTTCGGATTTCCGAGGCATCTCAGTTTAAACTTTAAAGTAAAGTTATGGTTTTCACGCATGGTTGATAGTAAAAAGTGGGTCCGATATATCAAATGTGCCAGAATGAGAAATAAAAGGTTGTCATAGGGATCGAAATGATTCATTAAGTTCGCAAATTTTTCTTCTTGGCCGAAAGTGGATTGATAACCGAAAGAAATGGCCTGGAAATCATTCTGTGGGATGCCTTAATCTTTGCTCGACGAGAGCAGACATCTTCTGCAGAAATCAATCTGAAGCAATCCCAAGTCTCACCACATGGACACCTAACGGACAACGTCCGGTAAGGATGCCCATCAAATTCCTGATCTGCGGCTTTACTAACCTTAGAAGTTGTCTCGAGAGCCACCGATCTACCAATGGCCAGAAGGATCTCACAACTTTGCACGTTTGCGCACTAGGCCAAGATTACAGGTTCTCCGGGAAACCCCAATCCTATATCGGAAAATGTTATTTATGATGAATTTTGTTTCTTTTTAGCGTATATATTATTTTTGATGATGACAACAACCGGGATGATGCATCGGCTTTCATAACAGCAGATATCCCATTCCGGGAAAAAAATTATTTGATCTCTTTGCCACAGAAAAATTCTCAAGTTGGATGCACTAAAGGAAGAACATTCTGGCCACGGGTACCAAGCGTCAAGTCTATAGTGGCTTGTTTGAATAAAGAAGCGGGTTGAAATCTTGCAAGCAAGATTATGTGGTGTAACAGTTGATAGCTTTCGCGTTTTGACTAGAGTGTACCTAGTGGGATCTAAGAATGAATGGACCTTTGATTTCTTTTGCAACATGTCCGTTGCCGTTATTTCTCAATTGACTATTCATTTGGCTATGGAATAATTTTTCAACAAACCAGTTACTATCCCTGGGAATACAGGGTTGCCCATATTCGACGGACCCATCTGGCAACCCTGTATCTTTTGACAGAGACGTCAGATCAATTAATGACATACCGCGTTGGAAGCGTCAGTCCAAGCAGATTCTTACCATGGAACAGTACACGCCACGCAAGCGCTCCCAAATTGTTGAAATTTACATTCAACAAAAGAAGTCAAAAGAAGAAGAAGAAGAACAAAATCATCACGCCCGATGAGGCTCATTTCTTATTGAATGGGACGGTAAACAAGCAAAATTGCTGCATTTACGCCACTGAAAATCCTCACGAAATTCAAGAGGTACCTCTTTACGACGAAAAAGTTACTGTTTGGTGCGGCGTTAGTGCGAAAACGATTATTGGGCCGTTTTTTTTATGCACTTTTGTGATGCCAATTATTCGTTGAAAGTGTTTGAGGCAGTTCTGGTTTCAACAAGACGGCGCTCCACCACACACAGCTCGCACCACAATCTATTTTTTGAAGAAATTGTTTCCTCGTCGTTTGATGTCGAAAAATGGTGATTTTGACTCTCCACCGCGTTCGCCCGATTTAACGCCACCTGACTTCTTCTTGTGGGGATATTTAAAATCAAAGGTTTATATTAATAAGCCAAAGACCATAGAAGAGCTCAAGAACAACATCCGTAAGGAAATAGCCGCTATTCCAGCCGAAATGTTAGCTAAAACTATGGAAAATACTGCAAAACGGGCACAATACGCCGTACAGGCTCAAGGCGGCCATTGGAGAGATATCATATTCAAAAAGTAATGTCAACAAATCCACTTGAACCAAATAAAATGATTATTATCGTCAACATCAAAAAAATTGTGTTTTTCTTTGATTTAAAAAAAACACATGGGTCCGTCGAATATGGGCAACCCTGTACTGTCGTCAACCAACCAACCGGAGCCGAAACCCTCACAATGAAGAGAGACTGTCGCCTTTGCCTACAATGGGGCGAAAAACTGCGTCGTAAAACTAGTTTCTATTGTATTGTGTGCAATAATCCAGTATGTCGACATTTTACCATAAATTTCATTGTAATCAACTTTTGTTCTTCAAAGTAAAGAACTAAACAAAAACTCCTTTTTTCACAAATCCACATATTTTCAGCGACTATTTTTGCTTCTGTAGGTAGCTCAATGAAAAAGGTACGAAATTAAAAATAAATGCTTGCAATACTTAAAAATTAATTATAAATGTGGCGCATTTGCGACTTAATCCCATATAAATGCCAGACCCGAGGTGCCACCCGAAAATGTAACTTTTCAAATTCTTTTTCTCAACCTATTCGAGGATCCTTTTTAAAAGGTTATATATTAATAAATCGATAGAAAATTAAATTTTAGAAAACTACCTGGCAGCTCAAATCATTAGCTATAATAGAGATATGTCAAATTCACGGCCAAAGTCGAAAAAGGTCTGTCCAGGCCCGAGTGCCCAACGGAGTGTTCAAGATAAGTAATTCGTTTCGTTACTGTCTTCCTATTCTTCTTCTTTTCCTTCCTATTCTTCCCTTTTAGGTTACTTTGCCACAAATTATGAATTTCTGGTTTTCCACCATGCGAAAGAGCATTTCAAACTCCATCCGAATTGACAAAAAAGTCAAAAATGATTTTTTGATGCCTAAGCCACCTTTCCATAGACCAGGCGAAATATTTGGAAAATATGAATTGATTGCTTTGCTAGCATTAATTTCACATTTAAGCCACAAAAAACTGACTAATAGCTACAAAACTGATTAATGGCTCTACCCTTTGTTGCCGTCCCAAATCCTTGTCTGTTTATCATCTCTCTTTTTATTCCAATCTCATTAAATTTCACTTGACTTAGAAAATAAATTATTTACAAGGGTTGATGCAGACTTAAATAGAAAATTGCTTTGCCACACCTGATGGTTCACAAAGCATAAAACCTCACCCACTGGCGCACTTCAAATTCAAATTTATCCCAAATTTACTTATCCTACTTCCGTTAACAATTTCTTCTGCTCATTCCCACCCATTTATAGCGCTTAATAATTACCTCGTGTCCGCATCTTGGATCGCACTGCAGCGCTTTCGTTAGCCTTTGGTAGGGCGGTGTGGCGGGTGGACAAGGCGGCGGCACTAGCACTGACTCCTGATAATCACCGGTGGTATCCACGACTGCTGTTTTGTTGATGGCACCTTTTACACCAAAATACACAATATCAATACAAAAACCAAGATACCGTCTAACGGAATGCGTTGCGCGAGAAGAAAAAACTCTTCTAAGCGGATAAGCGCGCAGCAGACAAAGAATAACAAGTTGGCTTTTTTTGTTGTTGGCAAGGAAGGTCGCCTGTGTGTCTCTATGCGCTTCGGACGTTGATGTAAATTGCTTGTTGACTTCCTTAATGTTGTTGCTAAGTATCGCTACAATGGTCCTTTTTTATTACAGGCGTTCTTGCATTACTTTGTAGTTGTTTGGCTGCTATTTGTTTTTTTTGTTTTGTTTTGTTTATGTTTATTTTTGCGTTGTCACTGTTGACTGTTGTTGTTGACTTAGAATAATTTGGCGATTTTTATTTGACAATTTCGCCGCATTCCTTTTCACTGACAGTTTCGTCGTTGGACTTGTTGACGTTCTACGGCTAGCGGTTAATTTCAATTTGGCTCAATGTCTCTCGTACGATAAACAACTTTCTGCGGGGAGTCCTTTGACGTTTTCGACAAGTCATTACCACAGCTCAGCGAGCTCTATGCTTTTTACGGTTGGTCGTTTACTTTGTGAGTTGGACGCTGGTAAAAGACCAAGTTTCTTGCATGGCTGAGGCGCTGCTCCGTTTTCAGATACATATCCTCTACACCCTTACACTTCTGGTGTGAAATGTTATATGTGGTTCTTCTTTACTTCACTTCTGATGAACTGAAAAGGAATAAGAAAAATTATTTAAAAATACGTCAATGGAATTCTAGGATATAATAGAGTGTTTGATGCAAATAATTTAATATTATATACCAGCTAAGCTTCACGAAGAAGAAGAAGCTATGCTGGTAATTGGGTTGTAAATGACACCGAGCTCCTCCTCCTATTTGTGGTATGCGTCTGGATGTTGTTCCACAAATGGAGGGACCTACAGCTTTAAGCCGACTCCGAACGGCAGATATTTTTTATGAAGAGCTTTTTCATGGCAGAAATACACTCGGAGGTTTGCCATTGTCTGCCGAGGGGCGACAGCTATATATGTAGTAAGATATTTTATTTTATTTTTTTCCTTATTTTGGTGTTTTACTGAGATTCCCACCAACCCACTCGGCTACGGCGACCGCTTTTTTGCTTTTTTTTTGAATATTTGGAAAACAATTTAATTTGTTTGTTTAAGAATTTGGGAAAAACAATATTTTTTTTTGGTTAAACATTTTTGGGAAAATTATTTTTTTTTTCATTTGGTAAGATATGTGCGCTTGGTTGGTTGGTTGGTTAGAGTGATGATTCATCCAGAATCCAACTAGCGCTTCCGCACCATTTTGTTGCCACATCCTCGTTACCAACTTTTTTAACAGTTACTTACAGCAAGACTATATCCAATCTGTGCGGTTTAGGAAGCTTATTAGGCTGTTGACGTCTATGCCAGATAGTTGCTCGAGACTCTCGAATAGCGGTTTGCCCAGGGTTAACATTCTGTCCTTCCATAGGGCAGGGCATTCACAGAGGAAATGGAAGATTGTTTCCTTTTTCTGCGGTTGTTTACAACAATGACAGTATGTGTTGTGAGGGATGCCCATTTTGGCGGCTTGTTCTCCGATAGACCAGAAGCCAGTTATGACTGCCGTTAGTCTACAGGCGTCCCGTCGTTTCATGTTTATCAATGACGACGATTGCTTGAGGTTGTAGGTGGGCCATAACGTTCTGCTGATTTTGCATTTCGTCTGGCCTCTCGATCTACAATCTGCATTTTAGGGAAATTGCATTCTTGACTGCACCTAATGGTGTGAATACCGATTCTGCAAGAACGTTATTTATGGCAGATCCCCCTCTTGCTAGTTCATCGGATTTTTCGTTACCTTCTATGTTCCGGTGTCCCGGGACCCAAATTAAGGTTACTTTATGGTTTTCACATGAGGTGGTGAGGCTATTCCTACTTTGCTCCACAACTTTAGAGGTTGTTGTAGCCGATTCCAGTGCCTGGATTGCAGCTTGGCTATCCGAAAGAATAGCGACATTGCCCTTAAAAGAGAAATCCGGCTACTAAAGCCTACAAGCTTCCCCAATTGCCAGTATTTCCGCCTGGAAGACACTGCTGGTTTTAGGAAGACGCACAGATTTTTCAATTCCAAGTCTGTGAGAATATATACCAGCTCCAACACCACAATCCATTTTACTGCCATCCTTATAGACTGTAGTGTTGAAGAGAGAGTCCCTTATTCCATTCTTCCTTAGATGGAAAGAGAGTGGCAAAATTCCTATTGAAAGTTACCGTTGGGACGATGTAGTCAGTCCTCACCGAGATTAACTGAGCTTGTCGCAACAATAGACTAGCGGAGTTTTTTCTTTCCAACGACCCTCTTCATTTAACTTAAATGCACTCATGGTTGCCGTCTTCTTTATATGTAGGTCTATTGGAATAACGTGTGTCAGTGCATTGAGAGCCTCTCTAGGACAAGATCTTATTGCACCGACTGTCATTGCACAAGCTGATCTTTGTATTCTGCCGAGTAATTTGGTATTGTACACTCTCCCTAGAGCTTTCCACCAAACTACCGAGCCATACGATAGAATAGGTCGTATAACCGCCTTATACAGCCATAATGTATGCTTAGGTTGAAGACCCCATCTTTTTCCAAACATACGTTTACAGGCATATAAAGCAATTTCTGCTTTCCTTACCCGTTCTTCGATGTTTAACTTCCAGCTAAGCTTGGAGTCCAGAATTACCCCTAGGTACTTTGCACTGGGTGAAAGTGAAAGAGTTTGTTCGTTGATATTTGGTAGGGTAAAAGTTGGTATCTTGTATCTGGTGGTAAAAAGCATAAGTTCTGTTTTACGCGGGTTTAAACTTAGGCCACATCCTGTGGCCCAAGAGTTAAGCTCGCCTAACGCCCTTTGGATGATCCCACTGATCGTGTTGGGACACAGTCCTGACACCATTAGCACCATATGTGCGCTTACTTTTATAGTCCAGTCAAAAGAGACGAAAAAAATAGCCAACTTCATAATTTTAGGAGGATGCGAGTTTATGGTTTTATTATGTAAAGCCCATCACTGTGAACTTAAATTTGAGTTTTCGGGGTCGGGGGTTGTGTCCCGCGGCCGCCATCTTGGAAATAAGGGTGCAACTAGTTTTGCGATTATCTCGTGAATTTCGAAAGTTACGAAAATTTTGTAAAATACTTTTTTGTAGATAATAATATTATCTACAACTTTCATTCAAAACTTTTTTTTGTAAAATTAATAATAAAAAAGTTATAAACAAAATTACGCGAAAAATTAAGGGATCAATTGTTTTAAAGCGTAATAACTTCTTTTTATAGATTTTATGGAAAATATACTTTAGAGCTTTTTTATAGAGCATTCTTTTGTGAACATTTTTGTCTATAAGTTTTTTCCGCTATCTTTATTTAGTCGTATGATTTTGAGCTGCTAAGCGGAGCAACCAACACATTAGCGAAGCGCGTACATGATTACACAGGCCGACAAAATTTAACCAACATTCAGACCCAGAAACCAGACTATATATTTCCGAAGGTTTATGATGCGCTGAATCCAAATCTGGCCTCAGAATTGCTCTATCTGCTCTGGTTTTCGAGATATCCTAACCTAAAAGTGCAAAAAACTCCATTTTTGCCCATATTTGAGGTTATGTACCCTTGCAGATGTTTTCTTTTACCAAAATTAAAGGATGGCATCTTTAAATACAAGCCTTCTTTTTTCAAATGGCGTTTTGTTTGCTCAAATATCATTTTTTTTCGCAGAGATATCGCATTTTGAAATTTTCATGTTTCGAAATTTTCCTACACCTGAAAATCGATTAAGATAACATAGACATGATATAGTCGATTACTAATTTTCTTGAATTGAGTCTTATTTTTCTTAAAATTTTGTCTCACACCATAAGTGTGTCACACACAGCCCTAACCCCTAGAAACCACCCCTATCATACCGCGAGCAGGCTAACCCACTTAACCGCAAGCAGGCTTACCCACAAACTCCAAATTTACATACTATTAATCCATATATATCAGGCCCTCAAGCCCAAGAAAATTAGTAATCGACTATATCATGTCTATGTTATCTCAATCGATTTTCAGGTGTAGGAAAATTTCGAAACATGAAAATTTCAAAATGCGATATCTCTGCGAAAAAAAATGATATTTGAGCAAACAAAACGCCATTTGAAAAAAGAAGGCTTGTATTTAAAGATGCCATCCTTTAATTTTGGTAAAAGAAAACATCTGCAAGGGTACATAACCTCAAATATGGGCAAAAATGGAGTTTTTTGCACTTTTAGGTTAGGATATCTCGAAAACCAGAGCAGATAGAGCAATTCTGAGGCCAGATTTGGATTCAGCGCATCATAAACCTTCGGAAATATATAGTCTGGTTTCTGGGTCTGAATGTTGGTTAAATTTTGTCGGCCTGTGTAATCATGTACGCGCTTCGCTAATGTGTTGGTTGCTCCGCTTAGCAGCTCAAAATCATACGACTAAATAAAGATAGCGGAAAAAACTTATAGACAAAAATGTTCACAAAAGAATGCTCTATAAAAAAGCTCTAAAGTATATTTTCCATAAAATCTATAAAAAGAAGTTATTACGCTTTAAAACAATTGATCCCTTAATTTTTCGCGTAATTTTGTTTATAACTTTTTTATTATTAATTTTACAAAAAAAAGTTTTGAATGAAAGTTGTAGATAATATTATTATCTACAAAAAAGTATTTTACAAAATTTTCGTAACTTTCGAAATTCACGAGATAATCGCAAAAACTAGTTGCACCCTTATTTCCAAGATGGCGGCCGCGGGACACAACCCCCGACCCCGAAAACTCAAATTTAAGTTCACAGTGATGGGCTTTACATAATAAAACCATAAACTCGCATCCTCCTAAAATTATGAAGTTAAATCCTCTTTTGACTGGACTATTATAAGCTTTGCAGAAAATGTGCACTTCGCACAACCAAATTGAATTGAAATTTAATAAAATCCGTTCGTGTTTTCCGGTAATTGGCTTCAATTAAGAACAAATTTCCATACATAAAAAGAACCGAATAATCAAAAATGCTTTTTTTCTTTCCAAGTGTATAAAATATTTTTAACAATTCCAAAGTATTAGATTGAATTTATTTCATAGAAAATAGTAAAGAACCTATTCC
>JAYXIM010006543.1:0-37743 GCA_037575425.1 Anastrepha fraterculus | reverse complement strand
GTTCAGCGATGAAGCTCACTTTTGGTTGAATGGGTATCATTTTTAAAACATAATGGCAAACCCTTATCTTTATAATAAAGCTAAATTCTTGGCCATAACATTAAATTATATACGTTTTATTTCATTTTGAAAACCTAACCTCTAAAAAAAACACCCATTAGAAAAGTGTAAGCGCATCGAAATCAACTGGAATGGGAATGATAATACGAGAACTTTACTCAAGAGTGTAACTAAAAATAGGTTGACCACCAGCGGCGAATGGAAGTTATCTAAATATGGAAAAAAGTGGCATAAAACCTTATTGAAATAATTTTATATTATATAATTGTACGTGCAAATATATGCTTACTGGAATGTACCTATGTATCTATTCGTACAGGTTGTGGAAGTACTCGTAAGTAAAAATAGGCGATGAGTGAAATAAATCTTCAATATAGAGGAGTCTAAGTCTAAGTGAAACTGATTTTTGTATACGCGAAGAACTTTTAACTTAAAGTTAGATTACATGTCTGTCCTATAGAAAAAGGAGTGGGCATACTTCGAAAATTACGAAGCTTAGTTACGTTGAAATGGTTGCCCATAAAGACGGCACACTTGCACGAAAGTCAAAAATTGGTCCAATTGCTAAGAAAAGCGTCTCATATAATACTGGATGTTCAATAAGTTTTGCGGTTCGATAAGAAAAACACAATTTTATATTTTGAAATACACTTTAAATATTATTCAGTATAGTCTCCCTGAACATCAATGCACTTGTTCCAACGAGATTCTAATTTATGAGTTCCATTCCCGACATGAGCATAGGGAAGGGCAGCTAAGTACGCTTCACCAGCTATTATGACCTTATCATTTGATGAAAAGTGCTTTTCCACTTGGTGGTTGCTCTAACAATTCGAACTAAAATTAATGGATTTCAGCCATTGTCAAAATGCTCTTGTGGCACGCTGCATTGTCCTGATGAAAAATAGTTCTTTCTTTCGCAAACTGGGTACTTTTTCACGAAGTTTTTCCCTTCAGTAGGTCTTTAGAATCTTTAGGATCGAGGTGCTAGACCCAATTCTCATCCAAAGTGATAAATTAGGCGCACAAAAACCACTTTATTCGTTCGAAATCGCTCTAAATGTTGCTGAGAAAGTCGCACTCGAATGTGTTTCTGTTCCATTGTTAGCGCGAATATGGCACCCAATGTGGTGCGTTATTCGACCCAATTGAACCAGTTGCAGGAGTGAGGCAAAACAAGCGAACAAAGGTCGGTTGAGATTAAAATACGCAAACGAATATTGAAATGGACTTGGCCGCAGATAAAGTCAAAAGCTGCAAATCGATATCCGTTCTTTGCACCCCCAGCCGGTGCGGCAAGAAATAATAATAATAAATGCTGTAACGAATTCACTTTCACATCCTCCATACAGCTTTCGAAAAAGAGAGTCGAAATTGCGTAGAGTCTGGCCGCAAGATTTCCAATAGAGTTTAATCTATCTGGTTAAGACTTCCACCACTAACGAGAGATATGGCTTTATTATCCATGGATTTAAGGCCACTCAATCACCTTCGATCGATTTGTATCCGAAAGGCTTTACAAACCCTGCATTTCAATGTTTTCGGACAGCTTTCGCTGAGTTGTCACGATACCCATTTGTTAGCTGATTTTAGGATCCAGAAAGCTGATTTTAGGTATCCCTCGTGGTGACCGAGATGTTAGCTGAAGTGTACTCTGCCTTGCCAGCTGTAATTTCCTGTAGAACCACTGTGGCCTGATATCCATTATAAGCTTAAATGAAGCAACCGAAAGCAAAGTCGGGCATTCCTCGACCAATTTCCTTCGTACTAGGGCCATGGTTGTTGCTTGACAATTGATTTAACTCTGAATAATTGCTAGTAGGTGTTATAGAGCTGGATATAAGTCAGACCATTCACGTGGTTTTTTAAAAGAGCTCTACATCCGCTCTACCTAACGGCTAATAAAAATAGCCTTAAAAATGCTCTGAAGAGTCTTCTACCTGTCGGCGTTAAAGTGTCTCAGTAAAATCGATTCTGCCAGAGATTAGTCTGAACAAATCGACTGTCATACAAAACAAATTTAGATAACGGTTGGGTTAGATTTCAGAGCACCGGCAACGATGTTTTTACTTTATATTTTCCCTTTCATTCCGAAGATATACTCGTAAGTCTTCACTGTTTCCAATTTTTAGCGGTGCACTGTATACTTTCACATACGAATGCGTTTAATTTTATTAAAATTTCCATTACATAAACTTTGCTCTAAAACCCACATACCCAAACATGCATACATACAAACGTGGCTGAAGTTTTGTTACGAGTGGACGGTCTGCCGAGACTTCCAAGGTCTGCCCGCAAAATTTTAGAGCTAAATTTTTACAATTGACTGAGCAACTGAGTAGAGAAGCGGATTTATATATTACTTCTGATGGAATTGGCCGGATTCAAGGAAGTATAATGTGAAGAATTTAAAAATGTATTTTTTATTGTGGCAGCAAATTAAATTAATTTCCTCAAATTTAAAAAAAATTCAAGAAATATTAAAGAAATTCAAGAAATGAACTTTACGGAATTTTGTATTTTATATTTTCGTATGTAGGGCAATTAAATTTTTTTAGAGAGAAATAAATTATAAATAAACAATAATATTGTGCGTTTGTTTTCGACTCATTGCTTTATTCCCCGTTTAATTTTATTTAATCAACCACAGAAGCAGGTATTTTTTATTTATGACGATCTGAAGCACTGGAATGTTATTTGAAATACCAATTGCAGCTTGACTTCCACACGAATTGTTTTATTATTTACTTCCACTTTCATCCACTTCAACTAATTCTCTTGACATTTGCCATTTCGACGAAAACTCGCAATTTAGGTATTGTTCGCACAAATACAAACCACTTATTGTTTTGCTCGCGTAACAACAACAAAAAAATAATAATAGTAAAAAATAAGCAACTGCGAAGTGACCCTCACTTATTGTACAGACTTTTCCTCCTTCATCATAATTGCACTTAATTTATTTTTTATTCGGAAAATGTTTGTTGGTGATTGACACATTTCCATGTTATTGATTACATATACATACATATAAACTCACATGTGCATGTGCAAATATAAGGGGTGAGTAATTAGTTTTGTAATATCTTCCAGTCGCGATATATCAGCCATTGTATTCGCACGCGTGGCTTCGAACTATTAAAACTTTCATTTCATTACCCTACAAGAATTCACCCTATGGAAACTAATGCAAACAACATTTTTGAACTAATACATATGCACATGCTTTTAATACTTTTGCCTTTGATATAAACTAGAGCAAAAGGGACCATGTGGCTCTTTTTCTTGAATCTAATAAATATATATGAAAGAGTGAATCCAAGTGGGACAAAACTGTACTTTGCTCTTGGAATGCATGCATCTGTGTTTCAAGCGGAAATGTATGATGTTCAAGAAGCGATGAACTTTGTTGTCGGAAACAGATGGAGAGGCAGATCTGTGTCTGCAGCGGCAGCCAAGCTGCGCTCATGGCCTTAGACAGCTACCCAACCACTTCAAGGGTAGTCGAGTCCTGTAAATTCAGGCTGAACTATGTCGTTAGACATAATAGCCTGATGCTAACATGAGTCCTGGGACACGTAGGTATCGCGGGTAACGAGATTTCTGACTCCTTAGCCAGAATGGGCTCTGGGCCAACTTCCTTCTGCCATCAAAGGCACGGTTAGTAAATGGGTTACTCTAACGCACAAGCGAGCTTGGCAGGCTGAGAAAGGCTGCAGATGGACAAAACTGATGCTACCTGTCATGTCCGACCGACTGTCGCAGTTCCTTCTGTCACTAAGCAGAGTGGACTGTAGGCTGATGACGGGACACTTTCTATGAGCAAAGGTCATGGAAAAGGTGGACATCTCAGACAGTGAACTCTGCCCAGCAAGAGGAGTGTGGGATGAGACGGCGGACCCCTTTCTGTGCGTCTGCCCGCCTTCGCTCGAAGTAGGCTTGAGGTCTTTGGCACTGTTGTGTTAAGAAAGGACCACCTTAGCTCCTTGGCACCACAAGATCTACTCAGATTTCAGATTTTTTCGGAGGTCAAGTAGATTTAAAGAAGAGTAAAAAGGGAATCCAAGTGCAGTACAATGGACTTAATTGTGTCTGAGTGCTGCATTGCTAGTCTGTCCCGACAAAAAAGAATCTAATAAGGCCAGAGCTCAAAATATATAATTTTTCATGCAGCCTAAAACAGCGCGTGTGCCCTCAGAATTGGAAATTGATGTTGGCATTTTAGAGCCTTATGAGTATTTATGTCTAAGAAAAATTATTAAAAACTAAATTTTTTAGTTCGCTGATAAGTCGAAAATAGCGGATTAGAACAAATGAATGCGTAAATGCAAGGTGACCATCCGAAAAGTGGAACACTCAAATACGAGTTTATTATTTATGAAATATTATTATTATTACTATAGGGTGACCAAAAGAGATCTATTGTGCAAAACCTACTGAGGTACCCTATATTTTAAGGCTTTTTAAAAATTTTAGCATTTTCTGTTATTTATTGTCCCATAATTTATTTGGATGCTCGGCAATCGCACCAAAGCCTTTTGTAGTCTTTTACTGCCTAGTGGTATGCATTTACAAAGAAAGTGTTCTGAATTTTCAGTATCCATTTCACAGAATCGACAGAGGATGGCCTCAGAGAGATCAATTTTGTTTAAGTGATATCGTAAAGAAACCAGTTAAAAGTCTTAAGTCTACTCTGTAGAGCGAAACCAGCTATTCAAAAACCCCTCTGTCCGGCGTTAGGAGTGGTTTCGCTTGTCGCTAATCGATAGAATTCCGCCAGTGTTCAACGAATTTCTTCTGCTTCCACTTTCTGAGAAATTCGTTAATGCTGCCTTTTGTAAGTCCACAGAAAGGCTCAAGACCGATTAGAGGCTTGTTTGGCCCTTTTTTAGCTAGACGATCATCATCGTTTGCAGCTATAGCTTCTAGTGAGCTTTGGTCTGCTGAACTGTACACCTCCATGCTGCTCTGTCCGTTTTCGCTTCCTTCCAGTTCCTTAGATTAAGCTGTTCCAGATCTTCTTTCACTTAACCGATCCACTTTGATCTTAGTCTTCCTCTTGCTTTATTTGTGTTTGCATTCGCCTCCAGAATTTTCCTTTGGGCTCTTGAAATGTCCATAGCTAGACGATCAGCCATTTTATTTCCCTCATAGCCCTCATGACCAAGAACCCATCTTAATAATACTGTGTTCTTGTTCGTTAGAAAAGTGATTTGTAATACCTATACCAGTGACGAAAATTTACTTCATCGCTGACTACAAGGAAGAATTAAAAAGCATAGCTGTAATTTATTTGTTTTGTGGACAAAATTCACAAGCTAGTAGGAGAGGCAAAACCAAAAGTTTGTGATAGTAAAGCAAAGTGTCTTTTATTAATCTGGTAATAAAAGTAAAGAAATTCAACAAAGGAAATACAAAAAAGGATAATTTATAAAATTAAATTTATATAATTTTTCTCACATTGGCATTACGAATTTTATAGAAACTTTGCTTTGCGTATTGCCGAATATTTCCCTCAACAATGATCATCTTTATTGCTCTAATTACTTGCCACAGTTATTGCTTCGGATATGCTTTGTTTCGCGCTTTCCCAAAGTTTAGAAATCATTAAAAATAAATCCACAAAAATACAATATTATTGAAATTTGAACTCCTTTGTCAATTATTGGCTGGAATGAACTTGCTGAAGGAGAACTTTTTCTACTGTAACATCCCGCAAAGCGTTTTTGTCAATTGGCTGCCGCGGTCAGAATACTTGGCCGTTTTTAAAAACTTTCTTTGGGGCCAAGGCAAGAAGTGATTGATTTAGAGTCAACGGGATATTCGCTTTAGATGAGCTCGAGGCGAACATTCGAGAAACTATTGCCAGCAGCTAATGCCAGTATTATTACGTCAATGTTTAAAATATTGGGCTCAGGGAATGCAGTACTGCATATGGAGCAGAGATGATAATTTGCAGGAGGTCCTGTACCATACATAATGACATCATTACAGTCCCCAAATTCGTATCTCAAACCGTTGCTATTTTATTTAATTTAATTTTTTTCTATCATTCTTCTTTGGTTACCCTTTGCAAATACTAATGAAGCTCATAGAAAACGATATTTTTATACCTACGTAAGTTAATCAACACAACAATAGAACTAAAAATAGACTAAGCGCATTGTATTCCAGTAGTGAATGTTTCTAGTGAAAGGAAATAATTCAGCTTCTTTGATATTCAAGTTGTCCTTTACGAAGCAAGACAGTTTGGGCTCATGATAATAAATAACAAACGAATGTAAACTTTTCGCCAGTGACAGAAATTCATTTCGATGTTATGGAAAAAGCAGTTCTATTGTATTGATAAACCAAGTACGTATGCGATGTTCGTATGTGTGGGCGCCTTCTGTAAGAAGTTGTTTGAGTGAGACATAGCTCACGATATATACATAGATTGTATCGGTTTATATGGCGATTTAAAGCTGATGCAACAATTTTGTGTGTATTTTTGTTTGATGCAGCCAGTTGTGCATTAGAGTGTTGCCACCAAAATGGAAAATTCGATACATTTTTCAGTACCACTACGACCATGATGAAACATCAAGAGTAGGCGTCTAAAAATATTTGTGCTGTTTATAGAGTCAATACTTTATCGAATGCAACTCCAAATTTGTGGTTACAACGATTCCATTGCTATACTTTTTGGTATACTTTTTTATTTAAGTTTTTCCCATGGTTTCTGAACAAAAAATTTAGTTTTTTTAATTAGTTTTTTATTTTTATTAAACATTTTTCTTGATCGTTGCTATGTTAGTTCGACTCCGCTCTTTTAGCGCATACACTCTTGCTCGCTCTTCTGCCAATATATCGATTAGCATGTCTGCGATCACCATTGCAGCTTCGTCCGAGGTCGTTTTGTATGCGCTTATCGCCCTCAGCGTGCCAAGTCTGTACAATGCTTCGTATGGTCTTCTACAGGCCTTTACCTCTAAGGATTTTACCCATACTGGTGCTGCATATAGCAGAGTCGATGTGATGACGCTAGTTAGTAGTCTGCGTTTGCTGCTTCTCGGCCTCCCTACATTCGAGAGAATTCTAGAGAGTGCACCGAACGTTCTTCACGCTTTGCGGGTTATATACTCCGCATGTGGCCCAAAACTGAGCCGATCGCCAATTACAACATCCAGATATTTCAGCTAACAGGTACTGTAGGAGCACAAGAAAGTATTGGCGAACAGATGTTCTTGTCGTGAAAGCAAATATTATATTTCGTTGAGTATAAACAGGTTTTTGTTGGTTGTGAAATATTATATAATAAATTTTCTTATTGAAACCAAAGAGTGTTCTAATATTGTAGAATTTATAGTAGTCGAAGACGATGAGTGCGACCATAACTTCGAGATCAGGACGTTCATTCATATTTCAGGAAATCTTGGCTAAACCTAACCTTTTCTCTAATCTTTCAAGCTTTTGTTGAAAAGCTAATGGCACATTTGACTCATTTAATTGAAATTCCATGCATTTTCTGCATTTAATTTAATATAATAAAAAATAGCATCGATAAAAATTTGCGCGATACAAAATTGTTCGCCTTTCAACAATTGTCATTTTCGGCGCACTCGCCGTACGGTAAAAGTAGGAAGTTACCAATTTTTGCTGTCAGCCAAATTCGTTGCCACAATGGACGGAACGGATCCATTGTGACGGGCCTATAAGTGTGTCACTACGACAACCACCCTATCTACCTAATGCGACTAAAGGATGCCTTCAATTTGTTCAAAAACTTTATTTAAATTGAAAGCGATTTGCTGACGATTGGTTGGAAAATACTGTTATTTATGTTAGTTTAGCCTTACAAACTTATTTAATTTTTCAATTTTATTGAAATAACTACCAGAGCTGGTATTACCAACCTCTCTACGAAGGCACTTAATTTTCTTTGCTTTTTTCAGCAGAAAAATATGTCATATTTTGCCATATATTTGTAGATATACCAAGTCAAGTAAAAGCCGCATACAGCACATTTCATCAGTTAATTGTTTGAATTATACATTGCCGAATGACCTTATGCCAATCAAATGGCAAAACACGTTCTTGTTAGGCCCTAAATTTGTGATACTTCAGTGCTAAATATAACATTTACTGTGACAGCATTAAATTTTTTTTGGCTTTTTGTATTTTTGATTTTCTATCCTTTTACACGGCATGCCACAACGCTGAACACATCAACGAAAGCTCTTAATTTTCTTCCTCTTTCCTCTCAACTTATTGTCAAGGACTGCGAAAAGGGACACTTTCTATTTTTAGCTGAACTTCAGTGCTTGGGTATTGCACACAAAACAAAGCATTTCAATAAAAAAGTACCAACTTGGGAAAAGTAAATGAAAACAAGAGAATCTCGAGCATCCTACAAATACCAGTAAATCAAAGTGGCTACAAAGTAAAAGAGCAAACATCGATTGTGTACTGCAATTGGGTATAGTTACAGGCGCATATGCGCTGCCCTGCTGGAAATGAAAGTTGAGAACCAATTTTTGAAAATTCTTTGCTTTAGATTCTTTATTCTAAACTCACTGGGTCTATAAATTTCCTAAGACTACTTGTCCCCAAATTTTGCCTCGAAGACGTTTAAAAAAGAAAGATTTCGATTCTAATCATGAGACTAAAAGTGAATAAAATTCAATCAAAACATTGCATATGGAATTCCATATTTTTGCTTGCCATCTAAGAGATTCCAGACCACAACAGATGTACATACAAATCATTGCAGCAAACTAATCCTTTGCAAAACCGTCAAGATTTGACGAAAACAGGCGACTTGGCACATATTTTCATCCCATCTTAAAGCAAAAAAGGAAATGAAATAGCTTTTGAAAGATTTCTAAGTCAACTTCTCTCCTTTTCTTCTTCTCAGTCGTTTCTTTCCCGTGCAAACTGACGCCAGTTCAAAACAACAACAGAGGAGGTCTTCCTTTTCCTCTGTTACCACCAGCTGGTACCGCATCGAATACTTTCATAGCCGTAGCGTTTGTATCCATTCGGTCGACATGACCCAGCCAATGTAGCCGCTGGATTTTTATTTGCTGCACTATGTTTTTGTTTTTGGGCAGGAGGTTAAAATCAAAATGTTAGAAACATCGCAAAGACGCTATCGCACTAGTGGGACGTGGGACATGCTCACACTAGCACCATAACTTCCTCCTCGGCTGATTTCCACTCTGGGATCGCTGTAAGAAGTTCATCAAGGCGGATCCGCGTTTATGTCTATTGACCCAACAAGGTAGCTGCACTGTATTCACTGTTTTCATAAAGAGGTTCTGGAGAAAATGGAACACCGGAAAATTTGCGATAGCGAAGTATTCACGAACTATGGTCTTGTCTTCTGTCTGATATTGTTATGAGTGATCGGCGGCCGCCGTAGCCGAATTGGTTGGTGCGTGACTACCATTCGGAATTCACCGAGAGAACGTCGGTTCGAATCTCGGTGAAACACCAAAATTAAGAAAAACATTTTTCTAATAGCGGTCGCCCCTCGGCAGGCAATGGCAAACCTGCGAGTGTATTTCTGCCATGAAAAAGCTCCTCAAAAAAATATCTGCCGTTCGGAGTCGGCTTGAAACTGTAGGACCCTCCATATGTGGAACAATATCAAGACGCACACCACAAATAGGAGGAGGAGCTCGCCCAAACACCCAAAAAGGGTGTACGCGCCAATTATATATATATGTATATATATATATATAAATCGAATCACATTGCATTATGTCTATGCAGTCGTAAAGCCCATACAACGCATTATTCCATCGTTTTCGATACTGGCCGTCGCTAATTAGCAAAGGTACAAAAATCTTCCACAGATTTTTTCTCTCAAACATCCAAGGGACGCCTCATCGGATATTGTCATCGTCCAAGCTTCTCCGCTATACAAAAGAATGGGCATGGTGAGAGCCTTGCAGAGTCTTAGTTTTGTTCGTCAAGAGAGAACTTTACTACTCAATTGTCTACTTAGTCCAAAGTGGTACTAGTTGGCAAGAGAGACACTCCGTCCGATTTCAAGGTTGACATTATTATCGCTGACATTATAGCTCTGGTTTCCAGATAAACGAAGTCTCTTACAACCTAGAAATCATAAGTGCCAACATTGATGTGGGTGCCGATAGGCTAGTGCGCGTGCCCTGTTTGTTTGATGGCAGGAGGTACTTCGTTTTGTCCTAGGTTCACCGCCACATCCATTCTCCAGTCAGAACAAACAGCGCGGATGTTAAGGCCGATTTTGTCAATATCTGGTAATAATAACTGCTTGAGATAAATCGTGTGCCCTAGTGAAAAGTGATATACTTTACTTAGTTTTTTCCCATAGGCCTACTCAAGCCTCCCCTAGCATTCTTCACATGCATACACATACACACATATATAAGCATCAAGGTACATGGATATATATATTCATCAACATTTTCAACCATTACGCTGTTATTCGCTCTGGCGCTTAAAGGATTTTCCTTGCGTCTTGCCATTTGCGGTTTCGCATATTTTATGCGGCTTCACTGTGCCCACAGTGGCAAAACCAACCGCAAGCAACAGCCATCTGCCTAGCTCCATAAATTCTATGCGTTCATAATTTAAAGACTGTCACATGCTAAGCTTTTAAGTTGGTGGCCACAAGTAAAACTGTTTACTTCTACTTAAGTTTTGTGCTCTTGAATTTTTGTTTTTAAGCTTATGAGCTATTCACACTTAGCTTCGACGTTTTGGACATGTAATGTGTAGGTGTTCACGCATATATATATATGTGTGTACGCCCGACAATGTACGAATTAATAGCGACATTTTATGAAAGAATAAATGTGCGTGCCCTAGACTAAATACGTAATTCAATTGGGGTCGCCGTGGACGAGAGTGAGTCGAAGCATTCAAGTCACACTGGGCTTTATCAACATTTTTAGAAAAATGCCAGATCAACTACTAATAACAGATGTACTATTTGAGTAATGCAGAGTATTGCGCGCCTTTTGTCTAGGATCTGACGAACGGAAATCGCAAAACGGACTAAGTCAAAACAAGTATAGGCGGCTCACGAGCACACCAATGAGCCGCCTATGCTTATTTTTTGAATGATCAATGAAGTATATTGGTACCAGATTCGGAGGCTCGCATAAGGATTTCTGCAGGAACTATGAGATAATATAGGAGATGAACACTGTACATTCGCTTGACACTTCGAAGAATGCGTTTCAGTTTTCTAAGGGATTATTAGTTTGAGAACGAGTATAATCTGGACACAGTTTCATTTTGAGGGCTGACTAGATTCGCTAAAAAATCGCGATTGCTCAATTCTATGTTGGAATATGTTTGGCAAATCCCCTGCGTATTGTAACCCACTCCTCCACTCCGTGGGGCCTTAAAATAACCTTTTAACAGGGTTTCATCCAAAGTAATTGGCGCCTGCCAGTGTGTATGACTACCATTCGGGTAAAAAGCTCGTGGCGGGCATGGCTCATGAAATCAAACAAAAGATTTTGTCTAATTGCGGTCGCTTCTCGGTAGTCGATAGTAAATCTTCGAAGTCATCTGGCTTTCGGAGACGGCATAAAAATATATGTCACTCATTTGTATAAAAATATCAAGAGACGCCCAACACAAATTGTCGAAGGAACTCGCCCAAACACTCAATAAAGAACGAAAATCTTGAATGCAGTCATTTTTAACACTCGTAAAGCACGTCAGAAAAACAGAAAAACAGGTGTAACTTATTTTTATATTTTTTCAGGATTTATGTAACTTTAGAAATAATAAAGGTAAAGGTGTGTCGTTGTGCGGTGTGTCTTTAAACTGATTTACATACGACGGTCTTTTGAAAAGTCCACGCAAAGTCAGAGAGATGACACAACTGGCATGTATCGAGTTTATGTTTAGTTAGTAGTATCTCTTGGAAGAACTCACACCAAGTTCCAGCCACATCGGTATATTTATTTATGTTTGGCATTCGTTTGAATCGAAGAAGTCGAGAGATTTTCAAAAAAGTCCTTTGCCATGACGACAACGCACCAGCTCACGGCTCAGTAGTGGCAAAGTTGTGGTTGCAATATTAATGGAAATAGGATTCCAATTTATTTTATATGCCTCTTATTCTCCAGACTTGGATCTTTAAAATCCCTCGGGCAACTAATTGTTCCTCAATTTGAAGAAACGGCTGGCGGGGAAAAGGCTTTATTTAACCGAGGATTGCAGAAACCAATGGCTATTTTTAGACTTGGACAAATCCTATTATTCGGAAGGGATCAGCAAATATGTGTAACCGGCCTATGAGCACAACTTCAACAGCGGCAAAAGAAAGACTTTTCGACTGGCATCCAATCAACTTAGTAATAAGAAACCCAGCCAAACGATCTGCACTAAGAATGAGGATGTCTGGACATTTCTCACAAATTTTGTTTGGTTTTGTAATAAAACAGAGTGGCTGGCAGAAGGGTTTAGAATCCGATCACCATACACACAATTTCTTTACAGAAGGATCCAAATGGCGGAAGGCATAGGAGCGGCTGTCTTCTGCCCGCAGTTTGATATCCAAAAGCCTTTCAGGCTTCCTAAGAACTGTAGCATATTTCATGCTGAGATATTGATCGATAGTCAAGCTGCTTTGAAAGCAATATTGGCTGTAATGACTAGCTCGGAGTGCTTGCAACATTGTAGACTCAAAATGGACGAGCTCTGCTCCTCCTATTTGTGTTCCTCCTGTTTGTCTTGATGTTGTTCCAGCCGACTCCGAACGGCAGATATTTTTTTTTATTTTTATGAGGAACTTTTTCATGGCAGAAATACATTACCTGCCGAATGGCAGCCGCTTTTAGAAAAAACTTTTTCTTCATTTTTGGTCTTTCACCGAGATACAGGCCACAATTTACTGGGTACCAGGGCACAAAGGAATAGCGGGAAATGAGACAGTTGACGAGATTGCTAAGGCAGGCACCCACTTGCCTAGGATGAGTGCGTCGGACATACATATATTCCTCACTCTCAGTTTTGAAGACGGAACTAGACGAGGAACTAACTCCGGAAGCACAGTCTATATGGGAAGCATCGACCTCCTACAGGATTGTCGCACCAATGCTACGAACCTGCAACACGAAAACAACTAACTTTATTTTATCACTCCTAAGGAAAGAATGTAAAATATTAGTTGGTGTACTGACGGGACATTGTCTCACTTCATATCTCGCAACTGAAATCGGATTTATCCAAAAGAAAGAAAGATGTACTTTGCCACTGTCCTGCTCTAAGCAGAATTCGTTACAACTGCCTGGGATCGGTATACATTTTATCTCGGAAGGACATTGCTGACAAACGTGTAAACTGTTCATTAAAACTCGGCAAAACATTGGTAACACTGCGGGCTCTTGTGGTCTATGTGAGATCTATTCAGGTCAGCCAGATATACCTAACCTAAACTTCAGAGGAGGTTAAGCTATCGAAGCTGGTTATAGATTTGTGAAACGCAACTTTTTTCCAAAAATTTTATTCTCTTTCTTACTTCAATTCCATCGAAAATCTACAAATAGGTTCAAGCCAAGGTATATCTATCGTATTTTCTCGTTACTAAAAGTCTCTAGAATGCCAAATTTATCAGTGGCGCGTATTTTGTTGATGCTTGTATTCTCTAGACAACAGCCAAGTAAAAAATAAACAAAGTTTAACAATTTAGAGGCACATAAAATTATAAAAAAATTGAATCAGTTACACAAGAAAGATGACACAAGAAAAATGAAAAATTTACGCAAATGCTGAGTTGCCTCAAACCCTTAAAATTGTAAATATTCAGCTTAAAATTGTATGTGGCTCAACGCATACTCATATGTACACATTTACGTAAACGCAAAGCACCCTTTAATAGGATACAGTAAAGGAACACTGCAAACTGGCAATATGTCCTTTGCTCTCAACTTTGAATTCAGTAATAAAAATGCAATCAAATGAATATTTCAAAGAAATATCTGAGACATTGAAAAATATTTCATATCAGCGACTGCTGTCACTTAAAAGCATTTTATTGCAAATATCAGCACGCTAAAAAGCTTATCGCCAAATGTGACCCCGTTCTTGACACACATGCATACATTTACTCAAGCAACGGAATATGTACATATGTATGTGTAGTACTATAAAATGTATACAAATACATACATACACTTGAGGATGAGAAGTAGCCAAGTTGGCTTGTGCATAACTATAATTCCTTGGGTTCCGCGTTTGGCGCACAGTGCGGAGATATAAAATTAAAAAAAGATAGAAAAAGTTGCTGGTAGTCTTTCTGAAGGCAATGACAAATTTCTGTAAATCTTTGTGTGCATCTTTGCCATAAGAAATCTACTCTTAAAGCACCCCCTACTATTCGGACACGGCATATAACTTTATGGCTCTCCATTTATAAGACAAGCTTTAAGGCGTACACCACATGGCGCAGGAAAAGGTGGGCCAAAAACTTAACACTAAGGATGTAAGCATGAAATCTTCAATGTGTACCTACACATACCTATATACTTATGTATGTACTCGTGCATACATCTATTACACTAAAAATGTGCTGTAGATAAGCAACGATGAACTGCGAAATGTGCAGCAATGGCAAAACCCCTGGGTAACTGTGGCACGCCAACTGAGAAACGCAAACTTGAGGCGCGTTTAATATTTGTGCGCACTAAAGTGTATATATCATACAGTAGCCTACAGTGAGTTCTAGATAACTGAAAAGACCTGGTATTTACTACTTTTCTCAGCGCATGTTTAAGATTAAGATTAAGGGTAGTCAATTATTTATATGAAATACACTCAGCAGTTTTGATATGATCCAGTGTACTGAGGTCTCCTATTAATCGATCTTCTTTGAATTAGTCCTTTTCACAAATTCTAAGCTTGGTTTGCTCATAAGAAACACGGCTCCCAGGATTTTTTTGTTAGATCTCCGATGTTAAACGGGAATATAATTTTAGTGCTAATCACTCAGATAATCAATTTTTCTTACTTAAAATTTTCTAGTTTGGTCAATTCTATGGCAAATTCTAAAATATGCTAAATTCCCCATATCTTATCTTTTTTTTTACTCGTATTTTATAAAACAAATAGCTATCGGGGTTTTTTAGCTGCCTGAGAACCATCGACAGCTATGGTTTGACAGCTGAATACAGCAAACTGTGGTCACATTTAGGTTAAGTGAGGTTTGACAACTTATCAGTAATCGTTGAACGCCAGAGCAACGCTTACAAATTGTGGAAATTGAAGTTGAAAAAAAAAAATCTGTTCGCGAAGTTCATAGAGCGAAGTGTTGAAGAAAACGGCGAAATGTCGATTCGTGGTCATTCTCAACTTGTTGGTTTTTGTCCTTCGACTACGTGGAAAATTTTACGTATAGATCTTGGCTCGTGCAAGGATTGAAGCTAAATGACCATCGCTTTCGTCGCATATTTGCTGATTGGGCTCACTTTGATTTTTTATTCAGATTTATTGGAAAAGTAGTCAAAAATTATACTGATCGGCGGACATATGCCGAATTTTGAATTGAAAAAATAAATCCCATGAAATTATCCACCAGATTATAATAAAAAAAAATGCTTCCAACAATATTAAAATTTTGTATTATCATTTAAAGTTCTCAAACTCCTAAAAAATGACCGATATAATAAATTTCTCAAAACTTAAGTTACTTTTTCCCTTTTTTATCTGCCCGAATCTTAACGTGGGCAACTGTACATTCTTCTGTCTAAGCGCATACATAAAATTGCTCACGTGCCCACGTGGTTTTATTTGCACATTGCAGATTGTCGCATTCTTAGCGTGGCTTCCAATTTCTTTAAGCTGCTTAAGCAAACCACAATCAGCTAATAAAATATGTATGCAACGATGTCAGGAAATGTATTCCAGATGAAGGTAGTTGCATTTGAAATCCGCGCCCTAAAACGGTGCTGCAGAAATATAAAGAGGCCCAAATAAATATCTTATTGGATCGTCAGATTCATTCAAGTGGGTTTTCTTTTATCAAGGGCTAGAAAAGAGACAGGCTAGAGAAGAGATAGCAAAATGAGAACGATTTCACTGCTATCTATGCCGATGGGTCCAGAATGGAATATGGAAAGAATTACAGATATGTTGGGTGTAAAGTTCAAGCGAAAGGGTGTGGGGTTCAAGCAACTTTTCGCATAGCCAAGCAGCAGGCCTGTCACTGTTATCAACAATGATAAAATATGAAATAGTGGGAGATTGAAAATCGATGCTAGGCTTCAAAGGCAAATAAACAGACACCTCACATAAATAAACGTTCAGCATTAAGGTAACGAAATCACTAAGGAATTGACCAGTGGTCAGTCTTAATTAATTCGAAACAGTTTTTTTTTTGGGGGTGAGGATAGGTTCAAAATTCCTTCGCACTCACAGTGACCGTCGCCTACTGTCGTCTACAATCCCTCTTCTCCTTCTGGGGAGATACTCTTCCAGAAACTACTTTCTACATTACTTCCAGAGTGCCCAAAACGGCGTCTATAAAGGGCCAATTTTATTCACCCATATTTGGCCCCCCAGCTTCCATGCTATACACTCGTCTTTTTGTGTCTCTATCTGTGAGGCTTCGCTTTGTTGCACTGTGTCGAGATCTAGTGTCAGAGACAGTGTGGCAGGCTGAGGCAACTCTAAGTGCCACTGTTCCTTGCACCGCCTCCAGTGCTTTGCGCTTGGTTTTCCAGTTTAGTGTATCTCTCCATAATTCGCTGCCGTATAAGAGAATTGAGTTTGTGGCCGCCATGATCAGCCTTCTTTTGCTCTATGTTGGCTTGCAATTAATGTGCTTAGCATTCCATTGCCCTTTGCTGCTTTGGTAACCGCATACATACCCAGAAACTAAGCCTGTAGCCACGTTAAGTACTTGATATTTCACTACTTTTTCGGTCGCTAAGAACGTATCGCCTACTTGCACGCTGACCTCGAGTGGTTTGTGATCTCGTGCCATAAGGATGACTTCCGCCTTATGATTGGCGCGTTCCAGGACGTTAGCGCTTTTGTTTCCAGACCAACTCGTGTGTCAGAAGCTTACGCTCTCTCAAGTAGCTCTGGAGAATCCTTAGCAGGTATGCAGGAATTCGAAACCTCTCTCTTTCGGAGCAATAACCATTGTTATGCATTTGCGCGGCAGAACAAATGCGAGTTGCTGGAGAAATTTCACTGCTGTGAAGTTAGCACTAGACTTTATCCCAAAAATATTTTTTTAAAAACATATTTTTTCTTAAAAAATTACAAAAACGAAAAGTATCTGTAACTATCAAATTCAAAAATTTTTTTCAAATTCTTTTTAAAAAACTTTTCCAGTTTATTTCTTAGTGTAGCTTACAAATAAAACAATTTTTATAAAAATTGTCGACAATGCCCAAATTCCTTGGATCATTTGCACCGGAATCCCTCAACAATCTTCCAATTCACATTCACGCGAATGTCTGAATCAAGACGAAACAGCAGAACCATCGTGACAAATCTACAAATTCCAAACTGAAAACCTGCAACTAGAAGGTTAAGAAGTTAGTGGTTTATTGGCCAATTGATGAACGAGGGATAAAAATGTACCTCTCGTACAACACAGGCTGGGATAGCTGGCCAATCGAGAACAGTAAAGAAATGATTATTAACTATCGCTACGTCTGTCTAACCTTGAGGCGCAATAAGTAACAGACACTAGACGGTTTCTCAAAGCAAACTCTAAAGGAGTTCTCTAAGTGATTTCTTATTAACATAATGAAGTAGATTTATTGACCAGTCCCAGGGGTTTGAAGATATCAAAAGCTAAGGAAGTTTCAAAGACAAAAAGTATTGAAATGTCGCTATTCACTCTAATTGTGCACTGGCCTAAACTCAGGTAACTATTCCATAACTATACTATTCCCAATCAATTAACAATTCTCTATATTCTAGCGAGCCGCTTACGCCAAATTAGTCACCAACATATTGCCGCATCTGGTGTACCATTTCTGCTGACTTCACTTTATCAACAAAACGATGGAGTACCGCCTCTGAGCCCCTTTAATGTCAGATATGATCCGAATTTGAAAATAGGTTGGCGACTGTCAATTCTCGTCGAATAATGAAAACCATTTCGCGCAACAAAATATACCAAATTAATGAACTGAAGTTATTCGAGCGTAAATTCAGCCAATTTTTAATATGAAAACGACCCTCGAACATTTCAAATAAATTAGAAGTTATTGAAGAGGATAAAATTACTTACGAGCTAAACATTTATCATTCATTTAGAATTTAAGCAAAATACGTGAATTCAGTTGCCACGTGCCGTTTCTCATTTATTTAGTTCCGCTCCAGCACTTCAATAACAGCGGAATGACGAATGCTTCAAGCCAAGTGACATTGTCACTTTGAGCTTGGGAATTTTAGAAATGTGTGCGTGCTTACACAAACACATTTTAAAGTAATAGGTTAGTATGTGTGCCACTTCGAACAGCCCACAGCATCATCAACAATCGAAGCCACAAATTTACCCACAGCAGTCATGTAAAATTTTATTTTGGTAAAAATTATACAAATTGGCTGTCAGGCAAAAAGTGAATGCGGCAACAAAAGTTTGCGCAAGCATCCGAAAAAGAATTTCAGTACTTACATACATATACAGATCGACATACAGATATGTGGGGGAAATGAAAAAGTAATATCAGCATGCGAAAGGAAGTGATATCCTGCCCCAGGAGTTTGCGTAGAAAAGGCATGCAAAAGGATGTGAAGGAAAATTTTGAAGGCAAATGAAATGTGGCAAAAATAAATTTTCCTTTTTTAAGCAGCAAAAAGTGCACGACACCAATGTCACTGCATTTTCTTGCGCGCGAAAATATACAGGGTGGTCGGAATAAAAATTATGTTTATGTATCGTAGATTGTTTTGACGCTGATAGGCCTCTCCTGTTCAAAATTCTGAGTCGTGCGCTTGAAAACAGTTTGAAAATATTGCATTCAACGAATATTATTCAATATATTGGAAAATTAATTTATTGAATATAAAAAAGTGACAAAGCGGAACTAAAAAAATGACAAAGTGATGACAGCAGTTTCTTTTTAAAAATTTATTAACCTTTTTTTTTGCTGATGAACAACACGCACAGTCTTCCGTAGGCGCTGGTTGCTTCCCAAATATAAGTATGTATTGTGGTTGGCTACTGCTGTCGGTTGTGTGAACTCAATCCAGGCCATCCATTTCAGCAACTTAAACCTTCACTTACTAGATGGATGAAAATTTTGCATGGAGTTGGCTTGCTAATAGATTAAAAGATTTGGTTAACAAGATTAAAAGATTTGAGGACAAAAAGCGATCCATTTCGTTATAAAATTTTGCTAATTTTTTTTTTATTATATTATTATATTTTTTTGTAGCCATTCAACTCAATAGCTATACATTTTTTTTTTGAATATTGTCTTATAATCTAAAAATAGGCGTGAAATTGTCCCAGAGTGACAGTTTGATGCAGGTTTTAAAGTAGTGAACTTGACTTTTTGACAACAATTAGCAAGATAAAGCTAGGTCTACCAATTATTTCTAGGCCGAAATTGAAAAAATAGGTTGGATAATTAGTCTCTAAGTGGTCTTAATAAAATTCCTTATAATGTTTCAGAGACCTATGGTGCGCTAAATGAAGTTAGAATTTTATCAGTCATCTTGACGATATCAAGGGACACCACGGAACAGCGATTTTCGTGGAATACTCTGAAAGATGCGATTACGTTAATCAAGCAATTCAGAAATGATTTAGTTCTTTAAAACAAATGTCGACTAAGCCATGCGTGGAATATAGCCTGCAAGGTCAACAAAGTATTGAAAAATTGGATTCACTACTGTGGAAAGTACATGAACAGGATTGTATTTTATAAATAGTGGTTACAAACGTAACTCCTGACCATTGTGACATCGGGGGAAAGTGTAGGGCCGTTGAACTAGCGAGATTCGACACCACACTCACTAACGATAATATTTAAAATGGTATTGGTATGCGCCTACAAACATCTAAGTTATTTATTTGTGAGAAATTTGAAGAAAAGTAAATAAAAAATGGCATAACGAGCACATCTACAGAATCGGCCGAAAATGTTGCCGACTCTCAATGCTAATCGCACAGAAACTCTGCGAAGCCAAATAAGCATAGCTTTAGGACACTGATTTCGGTTATAACGAGGCACTGCCTTATAGATGGACAAGCTCAGAGGTTTGACGTGCAGTTACATGATTTCTGCAGAAGCTGTCTAAATGAGGACAGTCACCTTCTGTGCCACTATCCTGCTCTATCCATGTAAACGTTCACCGCTTTATGTAGACAATTTTGATGAGTTCGAAGGTGCGGAAATCAGGTATCTTCTAAAATTTTTCAAAAGTTTACACTTTAGGCTATTTTTCCTGAGTTTCTCCTTGTGGTTGCTAATTTCTAGTGAGAAATAACACAGCCTACTCTTCAGCGCTTGTTTGTTGGTGCAAACTTGTAGGAAATATATTTTTCGTGCTTACTTTTGCCGATATATTTCCTTGGTGCCTACTGCTGGGGGCGTTTTTTGGCTCCAATTTTTTTGGCGTTTTTTTTGTGCCTACTTGTTGGCGCTTATTTCCGTTTCCTGGCTAGTGCTTGCGCGTTCTATAAAGAGTTATCCATTCCGGCGTCGGATTTATTGGTATTGCCTTGCTATAATTTGTGCTGTTGCTGCGGTCCTGAAATCGCTGCGCTTGTGCGGGTGATAAACGCTCGGAGTAGTGCCCGTTATTGCCACGGCGTTTACCTACACCGGTCGACCCTACTCCGTTTTTTGTAAATTTTGTCTATTTGTATTCTCTGCAAATGTTGTGAATTTATTTAGATATATATTCTTTCTCTCTCTCTCTCTCATCTTCTCTCGGATCTCTCGCTCTTTCTTTGTCTGCCTTGAAAGATTCACTTCTGTTATGTGTACTGCGCTACACGCACTCTTTTTATTTTTATTGTATTGCGATTTCATTAAATGTTTCTATATTACTTTATTTTATTCTTTTGTATTTTACTTTGATGTATTAAATTTAATTTGTTTTGTTTTATTTCATTTTTTTATGTATTTGCTTAATGTAATTATTTTCTTTTTAATTTTTTCACTTCACTTCATTTTGCTTTATTTTTTATTTGATTTTATTTTTTCTATTATTTTATTTTATTTTGATTTAATTTAATTAAATTTTTTGTTTATGCTATTTATATTTCTTTTCATTTTATTGCTTTCACTTTTATTTATATTTTATTATATTTTGATTTACTTAATATTTTTTTTATTTTGCATTGTTTTGTTTTATTTTATTTGATTTCGATTTAATTTAATTTAATTTTTTTTTAATTTATTATATTTTTAATTTGATTTAATATTTCATTCCCGTTTTTGCGGTACTTTATTTTTTTTACCTTTATTATTTTTTAATTTATTTTGATTTATTTTGGTTGGTTGGTTGGTTTAAGGGTGACCCCGCATCGGAGTGCCACATAGACCGCAAGTTGGGTCCGTTGAGTTGCCCTAGAGCTCATTATATTATATGATTTCCCCACCTAACCGAGATTTTTATTATAGATTTTGGTCCAAAATATTAACTCGTTTCGAAAATTTAATGAGAGATTCGATTTTCAGGTCCGAGAGTGCTGTCAATAGTTGGAGAGCCTAGAGGAGCGAGTCGACTTCTGGCTAGGCCGGGACAACTGCACAGCAAATGTCTGCTCGATACTTCCTCATCTTCGTCCTCGCAGTATGCAGGTCGTTTTGAGGAACCCCGAGCCGACGTGCGTGAGTGCCCAAAAGGCAGTGGCCGGTGATAAGAGATATTATATGCCTTAGTTCGTGTTTCGAAAGACTTATAAGGGTTTTTGTCTGTTTCAGATTGTAGGATGGCCAGATTTGTCTGGTCGTAACGTAAGTAGTTTCCACTCGCCACCTCCGATCAGCAATGCTGTGAAATTCTCGATCAATGAGCAATTTACATGTTGAGAGCGGAATGTGGATTGCGGGTAAGTTACTAACATTTGATTGCGCAGCTCCAGCTCCAGCTCTTGCGAGCTCATCAGCTTTGCAGTTACCTTCGAATCCACTGTGACCCGGTATCCAGATAACTTGAACAGAATTCTGAACACTTATCTCGTTAAGAGATAAGAGACAGGATCGAACCACATCTGAGTGGGTATAAGAGGAGCTGAGTGCTCGAACGGCCGCTTGACTGTCGGTGAAAAAGCGGATATCCTCTAGTGATATTCTATTTTCTAAGAGAGTTTTCGCAGCATACCAGATAGCGCATACTTCCGCTTGGAATACACTACAGTAGTCGGGTAATCTAAATGATGTATTGATGTGAGGGGAATTGGAAAAGATTCCAAATCCCACTTTGCCGTCTTGTTTTGAACCATCTGTATATATAGTCAGAGGGCCATCGATTTCGGTTAGATTTGTCTTCCATTCTTCCCTAGTTGGGAGTGCCATGTCATTTTACCTTATTTTATTTCTTTTTAATTATATTTTATTTTATTTTTATTTACTTTATTCTTAAAACGAAACTTTTATGTAAGCCACCCTTTACATGCAAAGCTTCATACATTCACACGCGCTCATTCGTGGCTGTCGCACGTGCTTCTGGGCCATTCGCAACTTTGCACGTAACCTTTGAGTGATAATTTATTTAATTCCAAAGTTCAATGCGCCACTCACTCCGCCCAAGCCTCTGTACGTGATGCCTACGTACCGGCAGAGCAAAATTTCACTTTGCAGTGCTATAAAACTGTTTGCTCGTTTGGGTAATGCAATATTAAATACGCCAGTGAATGCTCGAAGACCACGATAACCGCACGCGTGAGCGAGCAAAATGGCGAACAAACTAGCAAGCGAATTCACGCACACTTATTCGCACACACAAGAACGGTTCCACTTCATCAAAAGACTTATAGGCCACACTGGCGTACTATCGTTTCTTTTTTTTCATTTTGGAAAATTTATTACAACATTTTCCATGTCCACAATAAGCTTTAAATTATTTATTTATCCAATATAAGTCACCTTATTAGCTTTTTTTGTTTTTATTTTTGTTTTTCTTTGTATTTTTTCGTTTGCGCTTTTCACATTCCACTTAGGGCGTATTTCGCGCACTGTTACACGTAAAATCAACTTATTGCCACAACTTCTTTATTCTCAACATTATTGGATGGGTTGTTGTTTTTTTGCTTTCCCACTGGAATATAAACCGAAATTGGCACTTTGTCTGGCAACTACTGCTGCGCCATTGCGCTGCTCACATACGCATATACACATATGGATATTCATTAAATGCTTGGTGTGTTACATATTTGTTTTGTATGTGTATATGTATGTGTTTTTTCACAACTGCTGAAGCCTTTTCTCAAACATTTAAGCGTTTTAGTGAAATGTGCAAAAAGTCACACTTGCACATGAAAGTGTTGCAACATCCCGGCGGACAAGTCCGATGCACACAACCAAAGGATATGCTTGCATGTCAGTGTGTGTGTGTGTATGTATGTGTTAATGCAAGGATATATGCAATATGAGTTGTCATTGTTTCTATAACCGCTTTGATTGCCTGCCACTGTTCTGGTACTTCTGATGCCAAGTGTTGTCAGCTGCGACTATCAGCGCAGTTGCATGCTGTGCGTGAGTGTGCTGCTGACATTTCATATTGGGATTAAAAAATATGAAAAAATATGCATCAGCAATGTTGTGTTAACGCTTTTCTGAAAATATATGCTGAGATATTTTTGTGCTGAAACTCGATTACCTAACGCTGCTTTATTGACATAACTGGTTTCCAATTAACAGATTTCAGTCCTCGTTTGACTTCTGAGAATCTGCTTGTTGTTCTTTAAAAGTTGTCCAGTTTTATTTCAAAGCTTTAAAATACGTATTTTATTTTTATTTGAGATGTACTATATCTACATTTGAGATATACTATATCTATATCCACCTTGGAGAAATCATTCTCATATTTCTATGTGATGAATTTATAAAATACGCATACGAGGGCCCGGCCCTCGAATTTAGTTCCGAAAATTACTTTTATTCAATTCCAAGCAAAAAATGTGTGAAAATAATACAAAATTAAGAATCAATTTACTTTTGCTCTATATGAGCACCTTTTGCCTTTACTATGGCCTTAAGATGGTCCAGAAACGAATCGCAAGCTGCCCGAATGTGACTTGTAAGTATTTTGGCCCACTCGCGGACAAGGGCTTTTTTCAGCGCCTCAAGGATGGACCTTTAGTTCGGACCTTGCACTCAAAAATTGCCCAAAAAAATAATCCATTGGATTCGCATCTGGTGAATTCGACTCGCCATTGTATGAATTTTATGAAGTTTGGAACGTGAGTTTATAGCCATTCTTGGTCCACTCGAGTTTTGTGAAACTGTGCCGAGTCCTGTTGAAACGTCCATTGTCTGCCACCGAAATGTTTGTCTGCCTACGGCTTTAATGCCAGGTGGCCAATCGATGACTCAAATTCTCGTATGAACGGTCGGTCAAATAAACCCTATCGTTTTGAAAGTTTACGAATTGCTCAATTTAAAACATTTTCTCGTCAGAAAAACGAAAAACGTCGACCAAGCGAAGCAACTCCTTTGCTCTCTGAGGCCTGACTTTTGCTGCTTTAGTGTGAGATCATGCGCCTTTTGGATCTTGTAAGGCTTGACATTGATCATTTTTCAGTATCTGGCGGATGCTACGGTAAGATATTTTTAGTCTTTTTCCATCTACTTCGTCGGGAATTTCGCTCAAGTCACTTCTTCGCTTCTTGAACCATTTCTTGTGACGTTGCAGGCTTTTGATGATCACGTCCATGCCGTTTTGCGATGCTCCAGTTACATTGTAACGAATAATGGTACGATAAACTAAAACCTTATTTACTTTAAGGTGCTCGAGCTCACGAACAAGAGCTAGTTGTGGTTTTGCAGCCAAATATAATCCAATCACACTATTACGTTTGAAACCCATTTCCGATTTTCTTTTTTCACGTTTACTCCCGGCAAAATGGTTCCACGCGCTTGTAAACAATACTCTGGACTGCCCGTGCATCAGCTGCACGAGCGGTCATAAGTTGGTTACATTTCGAGTGCTGGACCCTGTATGTCATTATATCACTAAATTTTATAAGCACTTGTTTGCAGATATATTGTCACAGAGGCATCCTTGTTTTACCAAGTTTCCACGATGGAGAGAATACTGATGTGGCGCCTATAGCGTCTTTGCTCTAAGCAAATTCGACAATATCAGCTGATTTTCATGACGTCACACAAGCACAATTGGTGATCAGTATGACCAGATTCGATTACAATTATTCGTGTGCTATTTGTGCGTATGTTGAGCAGACCACAGATGAGAAACAAATCGAAACAATCGCGTTGTTCTTTGCTGAGTGAACATTGAACGCGAAAAAAAAGAATTGGTATTTATTTGTGAGTGAGAAGAAGGGTGGAGAGGCAGAAAAAAAACCGCTTATTTTGGATACAGTACTGTTGTAAAAGCCATCATGAGCTTTCGCAAATAAATTTTTGTTGTTTTTGCATACGTTCATTTCAAATTCATTTCATTTTCAAAAAAAGTGTTTAAGAAAATTTCTTTAAAAAAGGTCGACCACCACTTTTTGTTATATTTGCGGTCATGTTACAAGATGAGATACTCCTTTTTCGAAAAGGTCTTTATGGTTTCTTCAGTATTATCTGACATTTTTTTTTGTTTATGTTTTACTATGAATAAACCTGTATGGCTTCAATTCGTTTTCAGTAAATTCAAACACTTTTTCACGTTAACAAGATTTTTTTTTTGGAGTTGAGTTGAGAGCAGAAAATCCAATATTTTTATATAGCTTTTATAATTCAAAAGGCGCAAAAAATGAGTTTTGCACTTTCAAAACATCAAATTTTATAAGAATCTACATATTTTCAATAGCACTGAAATCGTCTCAGCATAAGCTTTAAATGCATGAGTGTCCTTTTGTAGTTTGTTTGGCCTTTTGTTTTTTTTTTTTTAATTATAATGTTTTTCGCTTACAGTTTTGGTAGCTTCAAATTAAAAAAAGAAACAAGCAAAAAACTCAAAAATGTTCGCATTTTGATTACAATTAATTTTGTAAAATTTATTCTGCTAAAAATCCTTTGAAATCAGTTTGACACACTTGTTACATACTACACTGCGTATACGTAACTTATAATTGATATTTATTTATTTTGTCAGCTAGTCACTTACACAATATTTGCTAATAAAAGCTGGTTCCAACAATTATTGATGGAAATTGAATAAGCAAGTAACAAAAATGTGCCCAATAAATACAATCAATAACTTTGTTACATATACAAACATACATACACATACACATGTAATATTTACGTTCTCGCCAAGTGTAAATGTTTTCCTAATAATATTGCATATCCCATTATTTCGATGTACGCTTATTATTGCTTGCAGCAAGTGAACGCTGCTGCTTTACAAACACAAACAAGTACTCAAATACTAACAAAACATGCATATATATATATATATATGTGTGTGTATGTTCATAGTCTACTTTACAAACAATATTGTACAGCAATTCAAAGGATTATTTGCAAACCAAGCGCCACCCACACACCAAGAAATTCAAAGTGGCCCAGCGTTACGTGCACTTGGTTTAGTGTTAGTTGAAGGCACAACCGCACCGATGCAGTTAGCAGAAGGATAAACAGCTGGTAGAATGGAGCTGTGGTCAGTACTGTGTTTCTGTGCCATGCATGAATGAATCATTAAAGTGCACTTCAATGGCGTGGCACCTGCCACCAGGTTGTGGAATAAAGTCAATACATTAGTGCAGACGTTTGAAAGCATAACACCGATTAACAATAGCAATTACATAAAAGGGACTTGGAGTAAGAATTGGTATAGGAGTAAGTAAAGGAAAAGGAGTAGGACTATGAACAGGAATAGGTATAAGAACAGAAATACGAATAATATTAGAAATAAGAACTGGTAGTAATAGAAATAGGAGTGTGAAGGAAAAATTACAGGATGTGTGAAGGAAATATTACAGGATGTGAAACTTTGTGACACTAATTATATATTTTACATGGTTTTAAAAATTTTTTTTTTGTATTTTCGCATCAATTTGATTATTTAGAGGACCCTACTCAAACTATTAAGAAAGAGAGCAGCAAATTTGGGTTTTCTTTGTCATGTTATATTCTTTATAATGTTACGATAATATTACGACCAATTCCACGTATTCCGAATTCCACGTATTTTGGATATTGTTATCAAACTCCAACTCTATTCCAAACTGAAAAAATTTACAGTGCCATACATTTTTGTTTAATTTTTTAGGATAAAATAGACATTTAACATACATTTTTTGCGAAAAATAATATTTTTTGCTCAAAATTTTGGGAAAAAGTTTACTTTTTATTAATTGTTGAAAGCCAGCTCTTCCCAAATTTGTTTCTTATTTTTCTTAATAATATTACTTTACTACAAAATAATGAAAATGGCTTTATTGTTTTTCAAAATCTTCTCCTTCTCTCTTTAATTCTGCATTCGCTTCAACCAAATTTTAAGGCGCTTTTGTTACTTAGAAATGAATACCTCCAAAATAAGCTGTTTAAAAACTTCAACTGCGTCTTCTTACATTGAAAGATGTTGACCTTGCATTTTATTTTTGATATTCGGGAACGAAAAGAAAGATGCCAAATCAGTGATGTAAGGCAGAGTTATCACACGCAGTGTTGCTAAGGCGCAAAATATAATATAAAGGGCAACCATCGTCTGAGTCTATGCTCATAACTTCTTAATATTTTTATAATTACAAAAAATAAAACATTAGAAGTTTGCTAAAACAAAGAACAAAATTTGTAGTGCTTTTTAAAAATTAAATTAAAAATGTAAAGCAATTTTTCGCAAAAAGTTTTTTTAATTAAAAAAAAACACTCCAAATATTTAGTATATATTTTTCCAAAAAAAACTTGTTTAAAACAATTTTTACCAAAAAATAAAAAAAAATTGTATTTAATACAATTTTTACCAAAAATTAAAAAAAATGTATTAATACAATTTTTACCAAAAACAGAAAAAAAAACAAAAAATATTTAAAAACTTTTTACCAAAAAACATGTCTTAATGTAAAAAAAAACAATGCTCGACATTTTTTTTTGATATTTTTTTTCAAAAATATTTTTTTTTAGTAGATAGTTTTTAAAAATAAAACAAAAAATTTCTCTAAAAATCGTTTTAATTTTTTTAAAATAAAAAAATGCTTGTGCTAGAACAAAGAACAAAATTTGTAGTGTAAAATAAAATAAAAATATAAAGCAATTTTTAGCAAAAAGTTTTTTTTATTAAAAAAAAACACTCCAAATTGTTTGTATATATTTTTCCAAAAAAAATTTGTTTAAAACAATTTTTAGCAAAAAATTAAAAAAAAAAATTTTAATACAATTTTTACCAAAAAATTAACAAAAAAATTATTTAAAACATTTTATCATTTAACTAAATAATTTTATCAAAAAATTTGTTTTAATTTAAAAAGAAAACAGTGCTCTAAATTGTTTTCTCATATTTTTGCAAAAATATTTTTTATTAGTGGTCTTTAAAAATATAAAAAAAATGTCCCTAAAAATTGTGTTGATTTTTTTTTAATAACAAAATGTTTGTGCTATTTTTTTTTTTAAAACAACACTACATCAAACATTTTTTAGCTAAAAATTATTTTAATTTTTTTTTTGTTTTTAAACACTACTCCTCAAATTTGTTTTTTATATTTTTTCCGAAAAACATATTTTTTAGTTTTTTTTATAAAAATCGTTTTTTCAATATGATTTGCTCTAAAAAAATCCAAAAAATAAAAATGTTAAGCATATCTAGGAAATCGGTGATAAAACTTCGCTGATAAGTTTTATATCATCAAAGTATTTACTCTAGACAGTATTCGATAAAATTCCAACTGCTAGCATTCCAAGGTGCTTGCAACATTTTTGTAGCTGTGGCGATGAACTAGAAGAACACTATTTCATGGAATATTTAGGAGTACTGTTGTCCAATTTAACGCCTTTTTGCTATAAAAATAAACTAAAATATGCCCACGCAGTTCATTTTCTGGCTGCGAGAAACTCCAAATGCTTGAACTCCTCTAATAAGCAGCAACACTGTTTCGAATTATAGGTATGCGCACAAGTGGTCCCTAACTGTAAATTTTATGGCTGTTACAGCTCGCATGTTTTTCTAAGTAAGGGCATGTGTGTGTGTGTGTGCCTGCGCGTTCAAGTGCTAGCAGCAGGACATCTATGACCGTCACACATGAAGGCTAATGTAGTCATGCACACGCCTTGTTAGCTGCGCAAACAACAACAACAACAACAACCATAATAATAAACACAACCACCTGCCGGCAAGAATGTGTAGAAGCCATGCCTTAAAGGTGAGCGAACGTGTTGCACTAATTGCTGCGTATGGCTTTCACTGCTGCGTTCTTGTCACTCAGCCCAACAACGTGGTGACCTAAGCGGACGCAACAACAATGGGTACAGCTACCACATTGCGCATAACAGCATGGCTCGACGCGTGATTGCAACTTGCGCGTTATATAGTATAAATTCGTGTACTTTGTATGTATGTGTGTAGGTACTCATCGCTGTACTTGTACATCTTGTCCGCAATGCACATTTTTGCCGCATTTTTATTTACATATTTACACTAGCTCGTAAATACATTCTAGTGGTTGCGTAGGTGTAGAATTTACGCACAAGTTATTGTGGGTGTTTACGAGTATTATTTTATTCAAGAAATTTATAATTAGATCTGCGCACTCATATTTGAAATGCCAGCACTCAAGTGCGTTTTCGCTTAAATAAAATAATTCTAGATTGGCCGAGCGACCATTGCAGTCGACTTATTTGTACGTGATTATCACTTGGTTGCTCGTGGTTCGAAGCTCACTGTGGATATACAAACGTTTTCATTGCCCCTAAGCTGGTAAGCGCAAACCTCCGAGTGTATTTCTGTCATTAAAAAGCTGCACATAAAAACCATCTATCACATCAAGACTCTTCATCTTCTTCATTGGTGTGGTAGGTTAGGTTAGTTTATGGTGGTAGCCGGTCTGTACGACCAACTCACTTAGACCTTACAGGTCCGTGTCACTGTGCGACATGGGAAGCTCATTCGTGGAATGAGGCTCTTATGAAACGCAGGATTGATCCCATCCCCACGCCAGACAATTCTATAAGAGAAACTATTTACCAATATTGGTGTGGGAACCGAATTTAAGAAAATTTTGCCGCGCTCAACAAAACACGCTATTAGTTTCCTCCTCATGCTGATCGAAACCAATTAGGCACAATTTATGAAGAAAAGCTCTTCTCAACAAACCTCTTCCAACATAAAAATGCACTTTCTCTTCTTTCTCCACCACCACCAGAATGTAGGGTGTCGAATATTTTCAGGGCATTTGTATCCATTCGCATGACATGACCACGAAAAACTTATAAAGTATGATTTTGTTCGTCGAGAGAGGACTTTACGGCACAGTTTCTGCTTAGTCCAAAGTAGCACTTATTGCCAGGGGTTTCACAGATTTTAAGGCTGACATTATTATTATGATTACCGGTGTTTCTGCTGATTTCCGAATAAATGAAGGTCGGAAATTTCATTGTATTGAAGGCCTAGAGAGAAATTAAAGGGTAGGAAAAGAGAGGTGGAATAGCGTTTGTTCTTCTGCAAACTTCTCAAATTTTGCTAAGAATCTTAGCAGTTGTCGGAGAAAAGAGAGGGTAGTTCATTCGCGGTCTCCATATCTGAATCTGCTGGTGCGTGACTACCATTCGGAAGTGCGTAATGCAAAAGGATAGAAAAAGTTGTTTTCTAATAGCGGTCACCTCTCGGCAGGCAATGGTAATCCTCCCCTCCGGATGTATTTGCTAAGGGCTTCGGAGAAAAAATATCGGTTTTTCGGAGTCGGATTAAAACTGTAGGTATCTGGTCCTTCCATATGTTGAGACGCACACCACAAATACCCAAAAGGGGTATATATAGAGGCCTAGAGAAGAATTTAAAAGATAAGAAAAAAAACTTCTAAGATTTTTCTAAGTTTCTTGCAGTTTTTCGAGACAGAAAATGTATGTAGCTCATCCATTCTGAATACATCCGACACTAAAATGTGTAATCTAAGTTTCGCGAAAGCCGGACAGCGGCAATAAAACTAATCTGGAATGCCGGTGCTTACCATAACCTCTCAGGTACTGTAGTTCACTCTCTCTCTCAGAAGGCATTTTTCTCCCATTATGTCAGGCTTTTTCAGGAAATACATAGCTGTGTTGAAGGTGTGGTAGGTAGGTAGAAGTGGCAGTCAGTCTCAGTCCGTCGCTTAACCATTTTGTTTTAAGTCAAAATCCATTGATCTGGCTGACACTTATATCCCTGAGGTCATAAGTATCATTCAGGATCGATGAGCCAAAGTATCTAAACCTAGTGGCATGCCACGCGGGAGAGTAATAGAAAAGATGTATAATGGACTCTTCCTTCTGACTAGCATCCCATTTTGTACAAATTCTTTTTGTAGCATTACATGTCAGACTATCAACCCGTCTCGTGTTGGCTGAAGTGACAATACCACTTGAGGGAGGCGAATGGTATCCTACCTCGCTGCCTACCTTACAATTCCCTGATATGATACTATGCCCTGGCCCCTATATCAAATAGATGCGCAAATATTCCGCCATCTCGTTGAGAGACGCCCGGCATTTACGAGTAATGATGGCATTAGTGACAACCCAACCAAGAGATTTAATCGCCGCTTAGCTATTTCAGTAAATATAGATTTCTCTGAAGGTAGTCACATTTTTGGCTAACTAGACCTCATTAATGGCTAGAACCTGAAATACGCACAGTTATTAGTAAGATGAGGCGAACCGCTTACATTTGGCTTCTTACAGTAGACACATTTATCCTCATGGTGTGAGCACTGCAACATTGGCTCCCATGAGCTTTTTTAATAAATTCCTTGATATTTTCGACTAATTACGCTTTGTTTGGACCTAAGATTGCTTCCAGTTCAATTGGATGTTGGTAAAACAGTTGTCCACTCTTTTAGCTTTTACAAAGGCTTCCAATTAAAGTTCGTTGTTATTACACTTAAAGTAATAAAGCGCCTGAAATTATTGCCCAAATAGACAGTTTTCACCGAGCTCCGCAAGCGTGTGGATCTGTAGGAAAGCCAGCGACATACTTTATTCTACAAAAGATTCCAGGTAATAATTTTTCACTAGGTGTTAAAAATGGGGGAAACTACTTTGAAAACATTTTAAACAACTCTCTGTATATGGAACTCCGATGGCGCATGCAAACCCAAAATTGCACTCATCACATAATTTTCATTGCCCCCTCTTGGATTGCTACGTCTGGAGGTAGCAACTCCATTAAGAGTCGATGCTGAAGTTGTACCCATGTGCCCATACTGAAGGCTAAAGTTGTGCTCACTGTGCCCATCGTGCCTATGCACGGACTTCTTTGTAAGCTATTTAACATATTAAATGTGGTATTGGACATGATTCTGCGCCACCAACTACAACACTACCACAGAATACGTGATGAAAAATCGAACTAAAACTACGTATTTGCAACAAAGCCTCTTATACTTTTGTTAGGTGTTTGGCCGGGCTTCTCCTCCTGTTTGTGGCGTGCGTCCTGATGTTGTTCCACAAATGGAGGGACCTACAGTTTCAAGCCGACTCCGAACAGCAGATATTTTTTATGAGGAGCTTTTTTCATGGCAGAAATACCTACTCGGAGGTTTGCCATTGCCTGTACTTCAAGATGTTCACCACAAATACAAGGCAAGCCTCGGCCAACCACCCAACGAGAGATGTACGCGGCGCCAATTAGATGCGATAAAAACAAATTTATACCAAACTTATTGGCTGTCCGCGCCAAAAGTGATGCAGAATTGATCTCTCATTGCAAATAAATGCGAGTAATGCGAAAAAAATTTACAAAACATTTCATTGCGTTTTTATTCTTGCTTTTACACGCAAATACTGCTAATAGTTAATGCCGCGTAAGCATTCATTTAAGTGGCAAAACAAAAATATTAACCACCTCCCAGCATCCACCAGACCAGAATAGCTAGAATAGCTGATGGAGCGTGGTAGCATCACTGTGCGAATTATTAAAATGACCTTGTGCCCGTTTGGCATTTATATGTTCATTTATCACTGCCACAAATGGCACTCAAGTGACAAAATGACACAGTGACAACGTCGACTGCGCCACGAAATAGCTAATCAAGCCGCCCGTTCAATTAGAGTGTTTGCTTGTTTGTTTTCTTTTCATGCCCACATAGCCACATATCCATCCATGTTTGTGTATTATTTAATATTTTTTCGTTGCCACTGAGTTTTTGTCTCCTTGTAGCTTAATTGTGCAGCAAGTTTTGGACCTGGCGGGCATCACAATCCACGAAAGCGAATCTGTGACGACAAATAAGTAAACTGAAGAGGCGAAATACAATACGCCTGTGTTTGGGGTAGTTAAGGATGGGTTATCTGCTGGTTTATTTGTAAAACTGCTATGGAAACATTGTGCAATATTTTTCAAATATTTTTACTTTATATAAAAGTAAAATTAAAAACTGAAGAAAGCTGAGTAGATCTTGTGGTGCTAAGGAGCCAAGGTTATCGCTTCTTAACACATCAGTGCCAAAGGCCTCAAGCCTGATTCGAGCAAAGGCGGGGCAGACGCACAGAAAGTGGTCCGCCGTCTCATCCTCCTCTCCTCATGCGGGGCAAAGTGCACTGTCTGAGATGCCCACCTTTTCCATGTGATTTACCCATAGAAAGTGGCCCGTCATCAGTCGAACCAGCCTACTATAGTTCCCTCTGCTTAGTAACAGGAGGATTTTCGACAGTCGGACGGATATGACACCTAACATCAGTTTTGTCCAACTCCAGCCTCTCTCAGCCTGCGAAGCTCGTTTGTGGGTTAAAGTAACACGTTTGCTAACCGTGGCTTTGATGGCTGCAGAAGGGAGTGCCAGAACGGGCTCCGGGCCAAAAAAATTGGCCTCAGAGCTCATTCTGGCTAAAGAGTCAGAGATCTCGTTACCCGCGATACCCACGTGTCCTGGAACCCATGTTAGCGTCAGGCTATTATGTCTACCAACATAGTTCAGCCCAATTACTACCCTTGATTGGGGAGCTGTCTAAGGCCATGAGCGCAGCTTGGCTGTCGCTGCAGACACATATAGATCTGCCTCTCCATCGGTTTTCCACAACAAAGTTCATCGCTTCTTGAACAGCATACACCTCCGCATGCACCTCCAAGAGCAAAGCGCAGTTTTGCCCCGCTGGATTCCACGTAGACCCCAGAGCCGGAGCCGTGCTCGGTTAAAATGCGAAAACAGTGTTTTCCGGGCTCATTTTCTGAGTTTGACCACAGTTGAGCCTCTGGCAGCATCACACTGTATCTCTTGTCAAGCACGACTCTATATGGCATGGACTCAAGGGGCATGGCAAGGATCGTTGGATCAAAGCCCATGCCTACTCTGTTGTCCAATGCCGTACAGGGGCCGTACCAATTCCCATTATGTTTCAGCCTGCAGATGACCTTCAAGGCCTCTTATGGATGAAAACATCAAGTGGTGGTAGACTAATCAAAGTATCTAATGCCGGGCCTGAAGTAGTGAGAAAAGCTCCGACACAACAGATGGCCACAGAGAGTCTACTCATCATAGCCGTGTAGATCCATAGGACCTTGCTAGGAGAAAGACCCCACGTTTTTCTAAAAACACCCTTGCACTACCAGAAGGCTGTCAGTGCTTTGGATGTATTTGTTTCAACCTGTGATTTCCAGAAGAGCTTACTATCGAGGATTGCTAACTAAGAACTTAGTCTTTCTACTAAAGATTTCCACAAATCACGGTTTTTTGCAAGATATTTTAATTCGTTAAATTATTTGCTGGTTCCCTTATTCCCGGTCCCTATTTCTGACGCCTTGAGGCTTCTACTGTAAAGCTGAGTGAGCTCTTTTGTCTGAATTCTTTTTCAGTGAGTATCTACTATAAACCATTTGTATTTTCTGCATCACCTGTTTCTCCCTCTCCTTTAAACTCCAAAGGAACCAAATCACTTGACTTGGGCCATAAACTGGAATAATAACAAAAACAACCCACTTTCCCGCATCTCAAAATTAATCGGTCTCCAAGAATTCGTTCTAATAAATAGAATAGGAATTGTTGCGTGAAAACAAAAGAACTTCGAATCATTTTCCTGAAGATAATTTCACCATAGAAATCGTGTTCAAATGATAACTCTATGGCTCTGATTCTTACACAAGTTTTTTTTTATGAGTTACATCGAAACTATGTTAAATTCATCCTTCGATTTCTGACTTAATTTATTGAATTTAATAATTGAATAAGCCAAGTTATCTATATTGAATTACACTCAGTCCAGTTGAGCTATTCCTGAACTACTGGCTCGTTATTTTAAGAACGTAATGCAGAGTTTTACATAGCCATACCTCATCATCATAGCGTGACGGCCCAGATTGTATGTACCTTGGCCTTCCTCAATTGCTTCGACCAATAATCTTGATCCTTTGCAGACAGACATCCTCCAGTTTTTCAGTCCAAAAATCTTAAGTTTTGAGATCATTATTCGGATTTCCTTGGGCTACGCCTTTTATAAGGCACAAACAGCTTACTAATGTAGATCTTTTTTGCAATTTCGTCCTCAGAACATGTCCAGCTCACTGAAGCCGATGAAGTTTCTAGTTGGCAATTTGGAAGTAATTTAGGTCCGCCAGGCATTCATGGTTGCAGCGCCGGCGATAGTTGGCGAGACTTATCAGCACTAGTCCTATGATACGGCATAATATTTTCCCTCGCTTTATGCGCCTGACGCATCTCCCAGGTTTCAGAAGCTTAAGTAACGCAAGGCCTATTATTGCTTCATAGACTTTCTGCTTCGTTCGCTTATAAAGAAATGAGGAACCTGGAGCCTTGAATTGCAAAAAGAAGACCAATATTCCCCGCCTGGAGTCTCGCACTAAATTATGAATATTGAATGTAGCGCCCGAAGAGATGATAGATTCAAAATATTTGAACGGTGCCACTCACGCAAAGGTGAAACGGCCAATCAATATGGCAGATTTACATTCATTTGCAACTTGACCAGTGCACAAAAATTTAGTTTTTGATTCGTTTATCCCAAGCTTCTGGTCGCATTCACAGGTTTTAGAAAATCTGATGTACTCTTGCATTTTAGATCGATGGCATTTGCCAAAGCTAGAATTTGAGATGATTTTACCATTAAAGTGCCATTCAGGTGTAATCTTCTCCCGAGCACACCAAATAAAGTTGAGGCAGGTGAAAGCCATGCTTACATATACATATACATATAAATGTTAGTATGTATGTGTATTAATTATGCTATAGTATTAAATTTTTCCGTTTAAATTGAATCGACGTCAAATTTAGCACCAATTAACAAAACGTCAGATAAAATTTACCAACGAAAGTAATAATCTATTTTAAAGCAAACTGACATTATAAATAGGAGTTATGAAATTTTAATTTGCCATTTAACATTTTTCGATTATGCACTGTGAGTGTGATAATTGCCATAGGCACTTTTTAGAAAAAGCTGGTAAATAATTAAATAGATAGAAATAGTAAAATAAAATAGTAAGAAAAAAATTACAACTGTGGGCGGATAAAATGTTAGCGCACGCAGTTTAGGGAAAAGCCAAAGAGAAAGGGAGAAGAAGAGATTTTGTAATGTCAATATGTACAACAATGACATGGTGATAATTTTCAATTAATTTATTTCGTAAAACTCTATATCGTACAACTCTACATTAATTTAATGTTCAATTAAGCTTGAACGGAGAATGGGTCTGAAAAATCTTCAAAAACGTACATCAATCTACTGCAACATACCTTTTACTGATTCCATACCAGCATCAAAATTTCCTGACACAATTTCTTCAAAGATAATCTGAAACACAAAGAAAAATGTGTAATTATGAATTTACATATAGAAATAAGGTAATAAAATATAAAAATAAAATGTAAATTTAACTTCCTTGAATTGGGCAATGATGTATAACTGAAATCTAAAGATTAGAAACTTACATTTTTGTATTTTTATTATTTCCCTTTTTAAATTACAATTTCTTTAATTTAAACAATAAGTAATTATTTTTAAAGTAGTAGTGGTATTCTTTGTCCTCTAACCAACGCTATATAAGCATTCAATTTTGTTTCAGATTATGCTAGATTTGCATACAAAAAATTATTCGCGGAATATAAAGGAACTATTTATATTTTCTTTGATATATTGTGCATTCAACAAGTGATTTTAATCGCAGATAGAAGCACTTGTTGTTAAAAAATAAAAGGCATATTTTGTATTTTTTTATTAACGTGGTAAAAATGCAACAACTGCTGCTGCAGAAATAAACACTGTTCACGGAGAGGATACCGTGAGTGTAAGGACTGCGCAGAAATGATTTTCGAAATTCCGAAGTGGTAACTGCGACGTAGAGGAAGCCCCGCGCGCTGGTCGTCCTGAAGTCTTTGACTCCGACGCCTTGCTCGAACTCGTGGAAGCTGAGCCAAATTTCACAGTCGATATGATAGCTCCGAGGTTAAATTCATAGCATGGA